>WNGS01083560.1:232659-244280 GCA_020271785.1 Procambarus virginalis
GGCCACCCCCTCTCGTGAAGACGTGCCTCTCACAGCTACTTGAGCACTACGACAAAGTCACTGAGGCCATTAGAAGAAAAACGAATGCTGATGTGATATACACGGACTTCGCAAAGGCTTTCGATAAATGTGACCATGCGTGATAGCACACAAATGAAGTCAATGGGAATAACCGGTAAATTAGGACGCTGGATACTCAGTTTTCTGTCAAACAGGACTCAGCGAGAAAACGGTCACCATATAAAATCTAGTCCAAGTGCAGTAAAAGCTCTGTACCTCAGGGTACAGTCCTTGCACCGCTGCTTTTCCTTATTCTCATATCAGATATAGACAAAAAATACAAGTCACAAGTCACAGCTTCGTATCATCCTTTGCAGATGACACAAAAATCAGTATGAAAATTACCTCGGCTGAAGACATTGAAAAACTTCAAGCTGATATTAATAAAGTTTTCGACTGGGCATCAGAAAATAACATGATGTTTAACAGTGATAAATTCCAGGTACTCAGGTACGGTAAAAATGAGGACCTTAAACATAATACAGAGTACAAAACACAATCAAATGTACCCATAGTAGGAAAACAGCATGTAAAGGATTTGGGAATAATAATGTCTGACGACCTAACGTTTAGGGAGCATAACCAAGCAAATATTGCGACAGCCAGAAAAATGATAGGATAGATTACGAGAACTTTCAAATCCAGGGATCCCATCACAATGGTTGTACTCTTCAAGTCACTTGTGTTGTCCCGTCTTGAGTACTGCTCAGTACTCACTTCCCCCTTCAGAGCAGGAGAGATTGCTGAAATAGAGGGAATACAGAGAACATATACGGCACGCTTAGACGCAATAAAGCACCTAAATTATTGGGATCGTCTCAAAGCTCTCCAAATGTACTCACTAGAAAGAAGACGAGATATCAAATAATATACACCTGGAAGATACTGGAGGGCCAAGTACCAAATCTGCACAGTAAAATAGCGATGTACTGGAGTGAACGATATGGAAGAAAATGCAGAATAGAACCAGTGAAGAGCAGAGGTGCCATAGGCACAATCAGAGAACACTGTATAAACATCAGAGGTCCGCGGTTGTTCAACGTCCTCCCAGCAAGCATAAGAAATATTGCCGGAACAACCGTGGACATCTTCAAGAGGAAACTAGATTTATTCCTCCAAGGAGTGCTGGACCAACCGGGCTGCGGTGGGTATGTGGGATGTGGGCCTGCGGGCCGCTCCAAGCAACAGCCTAGTGGACCAAACTCTCACAAGTCAAGCCTGGCCTCGGGCCGGGCTTGGGGAGTAGAAGAACTCCCAGAACCCCATAAATAGGTATCAACCAGGTAACTGTTGGAGGTAGTACATATCTGGCCACCCCAACTGTTGATGGTAGTACACACCTGGCCACCCCAACTGTTGGTGGTTGTTCACACCTGGCCTCCCCAACTGTTAACTGTAGTATACACCTGGCAACCCAGCTTTTCGTTGTAGTACACACCTGGCCACCCCAACTGTTGGCTGTCTTACACACTTGGCCACCCAACTATTGGCTGTCTTACACACCTGGCCACCCCAACTGTTGGTGGTAGTACACACCTGGCCACCCCAACTGTTGGTGGTAGTACACTCCTGGCCACCCCCAACTGTTTGTGGTAGTACACTCCTGGCCACCCCATCTGTTAGTTGCATTATACAACTGGCCACCCAACTCTTGGCTAAGTGGTTGTAGTATTGACCTGGTGTGGCAGGTCGTAACCCTCAATTAAACATCCCGGCAGAATCGCCAACTATACTCCCGCGAACTGTACCTTAAGAGGAGACGATGTTCCTCTAGAGCGCTCGACGATGCACATCCTGGAGTGCCGCAGCTCCTTCCACTCTAGAGCTCCTCTCTGTTGGGGCTCCTGCTCCCCTCCTTAGGTGCCACTGTTCACCTCTGGGGAGCATCTCAGTCGAACTACAGAGCAGAGTTAGCAGCGAACTCAGCCTTACACCCCGTAGTGAGGTAACTCTACCACTCCCAAGTTTCCTTGCTGGGGGTCCGTGGACACGGGAACTCCAGGTTTGTCCAGGTCGAGTTGCTCGCCCATAAGGTTATCAACAAGGTGCCCAACTTGACTCGCCTTCCTCTGCGGTCAAGTAATGATTCCAACACAGTGGGATGGGATGTCACCTTTCCCAGTCTAGTGCTTCTCTAACAGTAGTGCGGTGCTCAGTAAACCCCACCACAACACACACACAAAATGAAGAGGATATTGGAAACACAATAGTAAAATACGATTTGTTTACTCACAATAGGCTACAATATACTGGTCAGTAAATGTCTCTTTAAATCAGTTCGATGGCAACACTTGAAATTTATCACAATATCTGGCAACACTTTGCTGTTTCCAAATAATAAGTTATGAGGCTTTCTCTTAACCAACACTTATGTCATCGTTAGAATGTAAATATGTGTTATGTCTCTCCAATATATTTAGCATTTAAATCACTATTTAATCAATACATAAAAACATAATCACTAACACAGTAACTAATAATAATATTGCTTTGTCAGATTTTACTTCTCACGTAATTTCCGATTATCACCTTATTTATATATAAGACCTTTCCTAGCACAAGTGGGAAAAAAGGGAGAGCAATTTTAACTACCGTATAGACTGATACTGAAGACTGTCGACCGCGCAGTTTACATATGCGAAGGGTAGCTCTTAACTGGTCCACGGCGTTTGGGTCGACTTCCCTCTGGTGAATGACTCCTCCCTCGGCATCATCAGTTTCATCTCACACGACCGACACTCCACAGTGTTCCTCACTAGGTGTTAGGTCGTAGCTGACGTCGTCTGGTGTCTCTCCGAACTGATAAACATTCAAGTACTGGTCCACTGCGGTTGTGTAGCCTTGTAGTGTGACTTCTTCTCCCTCGGGAGCGGTCGCCGAGCTGCACAGGACCAGGACATTCTCCAGCGCCGCCTCTCCAAGTTACACCGGAGCGTCAAGCACGGAGCGCGCCTCCATTGGTCAACCTGGCCAAGCACTGTCTCCGACCAATCAAGCCTTACCTATCACTGTACCCAGCATGCACTAGTTGTTCTTCTCGAGCGGTAAAGCTCTCCTCTCTCTCACACGCTGCACCACCATATTAATTGATGATGGAGTTGTCTCCTAACCTTAGCACATATAAACACAGATCGTAATGCCTTCTTGTTGTAGCTTCTTGCTTACTTTAATGTGTTATAAAATAGTAAGATCCAGAACTGTGTGATAAATCCGCAGTAGCTTATCTTATGGAACTGAACTGGGTGATAAACCCCCAGTAGCCTGTCGTAAGATCGAGAACTGGGTGATGAATCCCCAGTAGCCTATCGTAAGATGCAGAACTGAGTGATAAATCCCCAGTAGCCTGTCGTAAGATCCAGAACTGAGTGATGAATCCCCAGTAGCCTATCGTAAGATGCAGAACTGAGTGATAAACCCCCAGTAGCCTGTCGTAAGATCCAGAACTGGGTGATGAATCCCCAGTAGCCTGTCGTAAGATGCAGAACTGAGTGATAAATCCCAAGTGATCAGGCGTTAAGCGCACATCCCGCTAATATCCCTAGATATATTGACGTAGATGGTGGTAAATATTATACATAATCTTTTTACATAACGTTATTCAGGAATTATAAATAGGTTTGTGACCATTTGAAACAAAGCCGAGTATATTATGTTGCCCTTGCAACATACTGTGCTGAGTATGTTACCAATACAACAAACTATGTTGAGCATGTTGCCAACCTTCAATGCTTGTATGTTGCAATGGTTTCCGGTGCTTGTATGTTGCATGGATTTCAGTGCTTGTATGTTGCATAACATTCACTGATTTTACATTGCTAAACCTTCATTCCTTGTATGTTGTACATGCAGCAACGTGTATGTTAAATGGTCAT
The DNA here is from genome assembly GCA_020271785.1 of Procambarus virginalis. Classification (NCBI taxonomy): domain Eukaryota; kingdom Metazoa; phylum Arthropoda; class Malacostraca; order Decapoda; family Cambaridae; genus Procambarus; species Procambarus virginalis. The sequence goes on from WNGS01083560.1 coordinate 236,592, forward strand.
TAATGCCCTGTCAATCAACTGGTGTACAGGTTCCTGAGAATATTGGGCTCTATCATATCTACATTTGAAACTGTGTATGGATACCTGCTAGCTTGATACATGCTTGATGGAGTTCTGGGAGTTCTTCTACTCCCAAAGCCCGGGCCGAGGCCAGGCTCGACTTGTGAGAGTTTGGTCCACCAGGCTGTTGGTTGGAGCGGCCCGCAGGGCCACATACCCACCACAGCCCAGCTGGTGCGGAACTTCTCTTAGAAAACAGTCCAGTTTTCTCTTGAAGATGTCCACGGTTGTTCCGGCAATATTTCTTATAGTCGCTGGGAGGACGTTGAGCAACCGAGGACCTCTGATGTTTATACAGTGCTCTCTGATTGTGCGTATGGCACCTCTGCTCTTCACTGGTTCAATCTTGCATTTTCTTCCATATCGTTCACTCCAGTATGTTGTTATTTTACTGTGCAGATTTGGGACCTGGCCCTCCAGTATTTTCCATGTGTATATTATTTGGTATCTCTCTCGTCTCCTTTCTAGAGAGTACATTTGGAGAGCTTTGAAACGATCCCAATAATTAAGGTGTTTTATTTCGTCTATGCGTGCCGTATATGTTCTCTGTATTCCCTCTATTTCAGCAATCTCTCCTGCTCTGAAGGGGGAAGTGAGTACTGAGCAATATTGGAGACGGGACAACACAAGTGACTTGAAGAGTACAACTATTGTGATGGGATCCCTGGATTTGAAAGTTCTCGTAATCCATCCGATCATTTTTCTAGCTGACGCAATATTTGCTTGGTTATGCTCCCTAAACGTTAGATCGTCGGACATCATTATTCCCAAATCCTTGACATGCTGTTTTTCTAGTATGGGAAGATTCGATTGTGTTTTGTACCCTGTATTATGTTTCAGATCCTCATTTTTGCCGTACCTGAGTACCTGAACGTTATCACTGTTAAACATCATGTTATTTTCTGCTGTCCAATCGAAAACTTTGTTGACATCTGCTTGTAGTTTTTCAATGTCTTCAGCAGAGGTAATTTTCAAGTTGATTTTTGTGTCATCTGCAAAGGACGACACGAAACTGTGACGTGTATTTTTGTCTATATCAGATATGAGAATAAGGAACAGTAGCGGTGCCAGGACTGTACCTTGAGGTGCAGAGCTTTTAACATCGCTTGGACTCGATTTTATCTGATTGACTGTTACTCTTTGTGTTCTGTTCGACAGGAAATTGAGTATGCAGCGTCCTACTTGTCCAGTTATTCCCACTGACCTCATTTTGTGAGCTATCTCCCCATGGTCACATTTGTCGAACGCCTTTGCAAAGTCTGTGTATACAACATCTGCATTTTGCTTTTCTTCTTGGGCTTCTGTGATTTTGTCATAGTGGTTGAGTAACTGTGACAGACAGGATCTTCCCGCTCTAAATCCATGTTGTCCTGGGTTGTGCAATTCATTGTTTTCCATAAAACTAGAAATTTGATTCCTAATCACTCTTTCAAACACTTTTATTATGTGTGATGTTAGTGCAACTGGCCTATAATTTTTTGCCAAGGCGTTACTCCCCCCCCCCCTTGTGCAACAGAGCTATATCTGCAGATTTAAGTGATGCTGGTATCTCCATTGTATCCAGGCTCTTTCTCCATATTACGCTGAGTGCTCTCGCTACTGGTACTTTACATTTCTTTATGAATATTGAATTCCATGAGTCAGGCCCAGGAGCTGAGTGCATAGGCATATTGTCAATTTCTCTTTCAAAGTCTTCCGAGTTTGTGGTAATATCCGTTATATTATCTGCAGCTTGAATGTCATTCATAAAGAAGCTGTCTGGGCCATCAACTTTCATGTTGTTTATTGGTGTGCTAAACATAGCCTCATACTGGCTTCTTAGAATTTCACTAATCTCTTTGTCATCCTCTGTGTACGTACCTTCATTTGTAATTAACGGTCCAATACTGGTCGAGGTTTTGGATTTTGATTTTGCGTATGTGAAAAAATATTTCGGATTTTTCCTTATTTCTTGTATAGCTTTCTGTTCCAATTCCATTTCCTCAGACTCGTATGATCGCTTCAACGTTTGTTCTATTTCTTAGATCTCCCTGCTTAGGCTTATTTTCCTTGTTTGTGATAGTTGAGTCTGCCAAAGCATTTCCGTTATTTTTTTCCTTCTCCTGTACAGTCGTCTACGTTCTCTTTCTAGAGTGGTTTCTGCCTATCCTCATAGGCACGTGCTTCAAGCAGACCTTGTAAGCTTCAGCTGTCAGTTGAGCTATTCCCTGTGTGGGAGTTTTGTCGCTTAAGACCGTCTCCCATTGAATGGTTGCAAGGTCTACATTTATTTTTTCCCAGTCGATCCTCTTATTGTTGAAATTGAGTTGATTGAATATTCCTTCTCGCTTGTTGGATCTCTTAGTTCATTATTGTTTGTGAATAACAAGTCTAGTGTGTTTTCCTTTCTAGTTGGTTCTGTAATCTGTTGATTGAGCGAGAATTTGTCACAGAATCTCAAAAGTTTTCTGACCTGTGGTTGGTTATTTCCCGGGTCATTCCCTGCTATGATATTTGTGTTTGCTATTCCCCATCTTAGACTCGGTAAATTGAAATCTCCAAGGACGATAATATCTGGAGACGGCCTCCAGCACATTACTGCTTAATGCATTCATTTGTTAACTTCCCTTACACTGAAAACAATTTTTCTAATGTGAATAAGTGTTGCATCGTCAGCTGGGAACTAAATCATGCGGAATTATTCACTATTAGTTTGCAATAAAGATTATAATAATGATGCAACATTTACTGGTGTTGTGGCGCAGGCAGGGCAGGTGTTGTGGAGCCGACCAGGCAGATGTTGTGGCGCCGACCAGGCAAGTGTTGTGGCGCCGACCAGGCAGGTGTTGTGGCGCCGACCAGGCAGGTATTGTGGAGCCGACCAGGCAGATGTTGTGGCGCCGACCAGGCAGGTGTTGTGGAGCCGGCCGTGTAGATGTTGTGGCGCCGACCAGGCAGATGTTGTGGCGCCGACCAGGCAGGCGTTCTGGCGCCGACCAGGCAGGTGTTGTGGCGCCGACCAGGCAGATGTTGTGGCGCCGACCAGGCAGGTGTTGTGGCGCCGACCAGGCAGGTGTTGTGGCGCCGACCAGGCAGGTGTTGTGGCGCCGACCAGGCAGGTGTTGTGGCGCCGACCAGGCAAGTGTTGTGGCGCCGACCAGGCAGGTGTTGTGGCGCCGACCAGGCAGGTGTTGTGGCGCCGACCAGGCAGGTGTTGTGGCGCCGACCAGGCAGGTGTTGTGGCGCCGACCAGGCAGGTGTTGTGGCGCCGACCAGGCAGGTGTTGTGGCGCCGACCAGGCAGGTGTTGTGGCGCCGACCAGGCAGGTGTTGTGGCGCCGACCAGGCAGGTGTTGTGGCGCCGACCAGGCAGGTGTTGTGGCGCCGACCAGGCAGGTGTTGTGGCGCCGACCAGGCAGGTGTTGTGGCGCCGACCAGGCAGGTGTTGTGGCGCCGACCAGGCAGGTGTTGTGGCGCCGACCAGGCAGGTGTTGTGGCGCCGACCAGGCAGGTGTTGTGGCGCCGACCAGGCAGGTGTTGTGGCGCCGACCAGGCAGGTGTTGTGGCGCCGACCAGGCAGGTGTTGTGGCGCCGACCAGGCAGGTGTTGTGGCGCCGACCAGGCAGGTGTTGTGGCGCCGACCAGGCAGGTGTTGTGGCGCCGACCAGGCAGATGTTGTGGTGCCGACCAAGCAGGTGTTGTGGTGCCGACCAGGCAGGTGTTGTGGCGCCGACCAGGCAGGTGTTGTGGCGCCGACCAGGCAGGTGTTGTGGTGCCGACCAGGCAGGTGTTGTGGTGCCGACCAGGCAGGTGTTGTGGTGCCGACCAGGCAGATGTTGTGGCGCCGACCAGGCAGGTGTTGTGGCGCCGACCAGGCAGGTGTTGTGGCGCCGACCAGGCAGGTGTTGTGGTGCCGACCAGGCAGGTGTTGTGGTGCCGACCAGGCAGATGTTGTGGCGCCGACCAGGCAGGTGTTGTGGTGCCGACCAGGCAGGTGTTGTGGTGCCGACCAGGCAGGTGTTGTGGCGCCGGCCGGGCAGGTGTTGTGGTGCCGACCAGGCAGGTGTTGTGGTGCCGACCAGGCAGGTGTTGTGGCGCCGACCAGGCAGGTGTTGTGGCGCCGACCAGGCAGGTGTTGTGGCGCCGACCAGGCAGGTGTTGTGGCGCCGACCAGGCAGGTGTTGTGGTGCCGACCAGGCAGGTGTTGTGGTGCCGACCTGGCAGGTGTTGTGGTGCCGACCAGGCAGGTGTTGTGGTGCCGACCAGGCAGATGTTGTGGCGCCGACCAGGCAGGTGTTGTGGTGCCGACCAGGCAGGTGTTGTGGCGCCGGCCGGGCAGGTGTTGTGGTGCCGACCAGGCAGATGTTGTGGCGCCGACCAGGCAGGTGTTGTGGTGCCGACCAGGCAGGTGTTGTGGCGCCGGCCGGGCAGGTGTTGTGGCGTCCGGTGGATGAATCAATAACGTGCTTGATATTAACATTTTTATGTAGAGTTAAATCTGGCGTCGTTGTTCCACAACAGCGACATGTTACACTCCCCAATAATCTGGCGTCGTTGTTCCACAGCAGCGACATGTTACACTCTCCAATAATCTGGCGTCGTTGTTCCACAACAGCAACATGTTACTCTCCAATAATCTGGCGTCGTTATTCCACAGCAGCGACATGTTACACTCCCCAATAATCTGGTGTCGTTGTTCCACAGCAGCGACATGTTACACTCTCCAATAATCTGGCGTCGTTGTTCCACAGCAGCGACATGATACACTCTCCAATAATCTGGCGTCGTTGTTCCACAGCGACATGTTACACTCTCCAATAATCTATCGTCGTTGTTCCACAGCAGCGACATGTTACACTCTCCCATAATCTGGCGTCGTTGTTCCACAGCGACATGTTACACTCTCCATAATCTATCGTCGTTGTTCCACAGCAGCGACATGTTACACTCTCCAATAATCTGGCGTCGTTGTTCCACAACAGCGACATGTTACACACTCTCCATAATCTGGCGTCGTTGTTCCACAGCAGCGACATGTTACACTCTCCAATAATCTGGCGTCGTTGTTCCACAACACGACATGTTACGAAGTCTCACCAACACATGAATGGGGTCGTCAACTGAGCCACTTCTCGCCTGCAGTTAACGTCGGACGCACAATCTCCGGCCGGGAATCAGCTCTGTGGTTTATCCCGTCGTTCATTTTGAATGTTTTTCTCAGTTTGTCTGCATGTACTTAAATATGAATAATTTTGCCGGAGCTGTGCAGTTTACAAGGATATCCCGTCTGCCGGTAACCTGCGCAGTTTACTAAGGTATCGCTCTTGCCAGGAGCTGTGCAGTTTACTATACTATCCCTTTTATGAATGAAATGAAATTCAACTGTATCGTTTTGACGGGGAAATTCACTGCGTTCCGACTTGCCTAAAACAGAGACCACTCGCTAGCATATTGTTTATTCCGCATCCTGGTGATAACTATCAAGGGAAACAATACTGAAGGATCGATATAATCAGACTGGTGAAGTGCTGATTACAGTCATTATGCCCGTACTTCATGGACTTACGGGCTCACTATAGCCCGTGGCTACATGGTCATTACGGACTCACTATAGCCCGTGGCTACATGGACATTACGGGCTCACTATAGCCCGTGGCTACATGGACATTACAGACTCACTATAGCCCGTGGCTACATGTGGACATTACTGGCTCACTATAAGCCGTGGCTACATGGACATTACTGGCTCACTATAGCCCAGTGGCTACATGGACATTACTGGCTCACTATAGCCCGTCTACATTGGGCACTATTAGCCAGCCCACTATGCACTCCGTCGCTACATGGTAAGTTAAGGGCTCACTATAGCCCGTGGCTACATGGACATACTGCCTCACTATCCAGCCGTGGCTACATGGACATTACTGCTCACTATAGCCCGTGCTACATGGACATTACAGGACTCACTATAGCCCGTGGACTACATGGGACATACGGGCTCACTATAGCCACGTGGCTACATGGACTTACTGGCTCACTATAGCCCGTGGCTAAATGGACATTACGCTCACTAAGCCCGTGCTACATGGACCATTAAGGACTCACTATAGCCCGTGGCTACATGGACTTACTGGCTCACTATAGCCCGTGGCTACATGGACATTACTGGCTCACTATAGCCTAGTTTCTACATGGGACATTACGGGCTCACTATAGCCCGTGGCTACATGGACATTACCGGCTCACTATAGCCCTGCTGAGACGTTCTGTTACTATGCCCGTGCGACTTGACTTACTGGCTCACTATAGCCCGTGGCTACCTGGTACATTACGTGGCTCACTAAGCCCGTGGCTACATGGACATGACTGGCTCACTTAGCCCGTGGCTACATGGACATTACTGGCTCACTATAGCCCGTGGCTACATGGACATTACTGTGCTCACTATAGCCCGTGCTACATGTCTTACGGGCTCCACTATAGCCTCGTGCTACATGGACATTACTGGCCACTGATAGCCATGTGGCTACATGGACATTTACGGGCTCACTATAGCCCGATGGCGACATGGACATCCTCATGCTATAGTGGGCGGACATTACGGGCTCACTATAGCCCGTGGTACATGGACATTACGTGGCTCACTTTAGCCTGTGGGCTACATGGACATTAACAGGCTCACTATAGCCCGTGGCTACATGGACATTACTGGGGCTCACTATACCCGTGGCTACATGGACCATTTACTCGGCTAAACAAGTGGCCCGTGGCTACATGGACATTACTGGCCCACTATAGCCCGTGGGCTACATGGACATTACGGGCTCACTATAGCCCGTGGCTACGATGGGACATTACAGGCTCACTATAGCCCGTGGCTACATGGACCTTACTGTGACTCACTATAAGCCCGTGGCTACATTGAACATTACTGGCTCACTATAGCCCGTGGCTACATGGACATTACTGGCTCACTATAGCCCGTGGCTACATGGACATTACGGGCTCACTATAGCCTGTGGCTACATGGACATTACTGGCTAAACAATGGCCCGTGGCTACATGGACATTACGGGCTCACTATAGCCCGTGGCTACATGGACATTACGGGCTCACTATAGCCCGTGGCTACATGGACATTACGGGCTCACTATAGCCCGTGGCTACATGGACATTACTGGCTCACTATAGCCCGTGGCTACATGGACATAACTGGCTCACTATAGCCCGTGGCTACATGGACATTACTGGCTCACTATAGCCCGTGGCTACATGGACATTAATGGCTCACTATAGCCCGTGGCTACATGGACATTACGGGCTCACTATAGCCCGTGGCTACATGGACATTACTGGCTCACTATAGCCCGTGGCTACATGGACATTACGGGCTCACTATAGCCCGTGGCTACATGGACCATTACGGGCTCACTATAGCCCGTGGCTACATGGACATTACTGGCTCACTATAGCCCGTGGCTACATGGACATTACGGGCTCACTATAGCCCGGGCTACATGGACATTACTGGCTCACTATAGCCCGTGGCTACATGGACATTACGGGCTCACTATAGCCCGTGGCTACATGGACATTACTGGCTCACTATAGCCCGTGGCTACATGGACATTACGGGCTCACTACAGCCGGG
>WNGS01083573.1:0-10000 GCA_020271785.1 Procambarus virginalis
ATACATTGTGAACTCTCTTAAAACTGTGCACACATGTGAAATCTGGTGTCACCTTATGCATAATTTCCGATCTCTCTACAAACCAAATTCTTGTTGACTATAAGTTGTTGTCAAGGAAAGAAATGAGCACATTGGGTTATAGATGTACAAATTTAGTCAGGAAAATGCATGCAAAGATATGTTATATGGACTAATGTAGAGAAAGAGACATGTGTGCATATGTAGGGAGTCATCCATCACGGTCATCCCCAACTCTTCTGTACTTCCAGCCTGTGTGGTGGGTAGGTATCATTTCAAAAAGGCGTTTTACCCTTCCTGCCTCCTAACCATACTCTTAGTTTCGTGGACTATGAGCACACCTTGTTATAAAAGTAAAATCTACAACACTCGACTATGTAAATGTGAAAAAATAAACTCATAATTACATAATGATGTTTGATGTGTTAGAACATGACTTAAAGAGAACCTTATTTGCTTGAAAAAAAAAAGCCCATGTGCAATAATGCGATGTTATATGTTTTTGACTTCTAGCTAATAGCGGTATTGCTACCTGTCTGTTAAGCTTTATTATGTATTGCTTTCGTGCTAATAGTGTATTGCCCGCATTTAGTCCGGCTCACTTAGCACCAGTTGAAGAGAAACATTGAAAAAAACTTGATGCGTTAAAAACCTGATAGAAATCATATCTGGATTATGATGATAAGTTTTTGACTATCCGGGCTACATAGGTCTACCTATCTTTGTTTTTTTTAATGTTATGTTTACCAATCCGCTAGCATTGTAATGGCTTGGAAACTGTATGTGTGAGATCACGATTCTCCCTCTTCCTCGACTCAATAGATAATGAATGATGTAAATATTTAATATGGAACATGACTCCTTCTTATTCTAACCTTTTGAAAAAACTTGATGCATAACCCGTTCTCTCAATAGATTATGGATGTAATGATGTTTGGAAGTATTTTTAAACTAATAAAAATTACACTACTCTGGGAATAACTTTGATGATACGAAATTGTAACTAGTTTGTGAGACACCCGTCTCAAAACTTAGTTTCTCAAAAAAATAACAGTAAATAATGAGTGCGAAGCTATGAATTTTAAAACAGAAGTTTGGGTGATGATGTGGGTTTTTGTGTGGACTCGACGGAGATATGATCGCCACATATCAGTTTCTCAAAGAAATGATAAGCTAGGTAAGGACGGTTTATTTAAAATAAGACATCCATGCAAAAGTGAGATTCCCTTTGATGACATGAAACGTTTGATGGCTGTGTACGTGTCTAAAAAATATTAAATGTGCAAAGAGGTTTCTGAGTGCTATTTTAGTCAAGATATGATACAAAATGCTGTTTATTGAGTTAGTGGAGAGGCAGAAGAAGAGACTATGAGGTATATGGTGTGATACACAGTACAAAAATATAGAATTTGTAGGTAGTGATCACATCTCCACAAACTCTTCTGTCTTCCAGCGAGGTGTTGTGCATGTTTCACAAAGCCTTCCCTAACTCAACCCTCTTAGTTCGTGGAATAGTGACACACCTTGTTAAACTAATCTACACACTCGATATGAATGGAAAAAACTCAATCTTGCACTCATTATGTTGAGTTTGAACTGCTTAAAGGAACCTTATTTGCTAGAAAAACTTGTAATAGTTTAAAAGCCTGGTAAGTAATGCATGTTATATGTTTTAATTATCTAACTAAAAGTGTATTGCTACATTTTTTCTTTGTTATGTATTGCCTTGGTAATAGTGTAATTCCGCATTTTGTCTGGCTACTTAGCACAAGTGAAGAGAAAGCTTTGGCACAGAACAACCAGTCTATCCATTCCTATGTAGTTAACGCCTGTCAACTGAAAGTATTTTAAAACTAAAAGCTAAGTTTCTCTGTTAAAAAACACACATCGACTATTCCATTGAGAATTACTAAGGTGACAATTAGACACCTGCTGGATCGAGCGCTAGTGGGGGAATGAGCGAGAGGTGGTGCTGTGTGACAACTCAGGATAAGGAGAGACAAGACCGATCTATCATTCATTGTTAGATTGTTCCTCTGAATAAGCTGAATTGAGATGTGTAGAATCAATAAAACTAAGATTACTTGGAAAAACAAAAGATTTTCCCAACCACTGGTGTGTTTGAGGAGAAATGTAGACAGACTATGGGGTTAGGGAAATGACGTGTGATGGACTAGAGAGTACTAGAGAGTAGGTGTCGCCGGATGTGTGGGTAGACGAGCTGAGATGAGAGCAGACAGTCAGACAACGCTAATGCCATTGTGTGTTACAATGACTGCTTTGGTATTGAGGCAAGGGAGATTGAGTAGACACGCATACATTTCAAATTATATTTATTTTGAACGGCAGAATGCCGATTTTCCGCGTTACGTTACATTGAGTTGTGTTACAAAACTGAAAACAGTTACACAGTACTAATTATTATTGGTGATGGATGTAGAGGCCAGGGAGATAGCCTTGACATGCTTACATTCCAAATGTTATTTATTTGGCCAGCAGAAGAGTTTATTTCCGCATTACGTTACATTGAGTGTGTTGCAAGAACGGAAAAACAGTCACACAGTAATAGCATGGTGTTTGCATTTTGGCCCAGTTACGTTACGAGGTGTAAAACACACAGTAGCATTGATTTGATTTTCTTAAAAGAAAACTGAAGTCTACCTTACGAGTGATGATTTTCTATGTTACGTTACAACCTCAACAAACGCTATGTGAACATCGGGAGAAAGGACTGTTTATTTAACACGGAGGCTTGGACATGAAGTAATAGATGCTAGCATTGATTTGATTTGATTTGATTTGTTATTCTCATCGGTTGCTGTTTACATTTTGGGTAATGTAGGTCTTAGAGCGAGCCTGAACTGTGCTTTAACTGAGCTACTGAGAGAAGCTGAATGCTGTTTCATCAAGTCGGTCTGAGAACTTTAAATATAAAAATATTCTATCCCCCCTTAGCCTGATACAGTCTTCAGTCGTTGTTTGACTGACTGACCGACTGCACCTTCCGTCTTCTGATTAGAGCGGGTGGAATAGGCTGGCATCTGTGCTTGTTCCAATGGAGTCCTGACAGTCTTCCTTTGGTTAATGTAACGTGTAAGTCTCCAAACCTAGTGGGTGTGTTTGTGAACTGGCTCACTACTCAAAATATGATCAGAAATAATACTAAAGGCTTTTGCTAAGAACAACCGGTCTGGGAAGGGTGGAGCGATGGTTGATGGTAATGGTTGGGGAAGGGGTGGGAGGGGGGGAGGGGAGATGGGGTGGGGGTGAGCATATGATCATCCCCCAATACCTTGCTCATCTCAGTACACCTCAAACCACCACCCTCAGATGTGTGTAATGGCGAAGCTACCAGGGCTTGATCTAAAATTACACATATTCATTCAGTAGTGAAAAACACCTACCTGCAAGTCTCCCAGTGCTGCTTCCTCCAGGAGAGTTCAACGAAGCTCGTTACTCTATAAAAAAAAGTACAAAGAGCTGTGCCGCTCGAAGTCTTGCTCCCGACCCATGTAGTCTAGCTAGATGGCTGGCGGCTTTTACTGAGTTTAGTTGAATTGTTATAAGAAATTGAAGACTGTTACTCACCTTTTAAGATGTAAAAAATGTTTCCCTCATTCAGTAAACGCTTACTGGCTGACTTTAACCAAGTTTACTGACTGATGCTGACACTGATTTGATTTGATAGAAAGAAAATTGAAGAGTGGTAGACCTTTTAAAGATGTAAAAAAAATGTTTCCTTCATTCAGTAAAACGCTTACTGACTGACTTTGACTTTGGGGCGGCCAGAGCGAGGGTATGGTGTGCGGGATTGCCTCATTTAGCTGAGTTAAGCATCAAACTTCACAAAGGTGACCGGCCCCTAACGCTTGCTCCCCGCTGTCATTCACCGCATTTGTGCCTTGACCTTCAAAGAGGTTTCCTGCCATGTGCCATGTGCCCATGTGGTCATGTGGTGAGTATGTGCCGCAGCTCTTTAGCACTCTGGAAGCAAGGTTGGGAGGGGTTGAGGGGAGAGGCCCACCCCCACTGCTTACAAAAACTATTACGGGTCATTCTCCCATCATTTGATGCTGAGACTTCCTACCGTGAACACCCCTCTAGTCTGACATGAAAACTAATAACCTGTGGATGGAGACATCAGAGACCCACACCACAGGCAGAGAATTGGTAAAATATATACACTTCTTTACATAAAACATACATTTTATGTAAAAAAATAACACGAGAATATGATACCCACAAAGTCTTGTGTCTTGTCGTCGAAGAAGTCGTCGACATGTCGACATGTCATCGTTATATATATATACTACTTACGCTGCTTAACTCTATGATATTTACACTTATATTATATCAGTCAAAGCTACCGACTAGTTCCACACTCTACCCTCCTCCCCCTTAACCTCCTTCATATGCCCTACCCTAACCACCCCACCTTTAAATCACGTTCTCCTAGGGTGGTCCGTCCATTGGAGGGGGTCCCTCTATATGCCCTGAACATACCCTTCTCGATTCTACATACAAATTTTATTATTAACTATTTATATATATATATAACTACTTACGCTGCTTAACTCTATGATATTTACACTTATATTTTCATATTACAGACCTGCACATATGCTAAACACACCTACTGACACATATCCCCCCCCTTATCCTCTATTCCCACACCCCTATACACGGAGTCAGTCAAACACATGATTCTACCTGAGGACTAGTGCCGTTCGACCGGACGGTACCCCAGAACCTTGAGGACTAGAGCCACGTGCAACACCTGATCAGGAGGGCCTAATTGGCTCACCTGATCAGGTGCTGTGCACGGTTCTAGTCCTCATTTACACTACTTGTATGCACATTGTATATTTCTAGGTTTACGCAGTGCAAATATTTTGCAATAATTTTTATGAAATAACTTAAATTAGTTGTTGTGTGTGGCCCCTCATGACAACACAAATATGGCCCATATGGCCCTCGGGGGGAAGGGACCCTCCGTTGTGGTGTGTTGCCCTCATGGCAACACAAATCTGGCCCATATGGCCCTTGGGGGGAGCCCTCAGTTGAGGTGTGTGGCCCTAATGAAACACAAATGTAGCCCATATGGCCCTCGGGGGGGGGGGGGCGGCTCCCAGTTTGACATGCCTGCTCTAGAGAATATAGATTTTAACTTTTAAGCAGTTCCACTAAATTACATGTTTTATTCATGAATTCAAGCATTAAAATACTCCAGGTCGCTTGCTCTCCAGGTCAGCAATTTCTGCAGCTTTAAACGGAGGTGTTACTGTTCAACAGTATTCCCCATGTGTTTTAGAAAGCATAATTGGTCAAGCATCTCTTCCATGACATGTTCTCGCTATCCAACGTGTCATCTTCTAACACTTATGACAGCTACTTTATTGAGTTCTGGAGAAGTAAAGCCTTCCGACATGTTTACTCCCAGAGCCTTTATTTGTTTCTTTTGTTTCTTTTATGGTGTAATTTGACCAGCTTATATGTATTTCCGGGTTAATATTTTCGTTTATGTATGTATATATATAACCGAAAAAGTAAGATTAATAATTCTAACACGAATTTTCTCAATTTTCCTTATGTTTGTTTTACTGATGACGGTAAATGAAAAATCAATTCTCCAAAATTCATTCTTTATTTCTTAGTCTGACGCGACACTTGAGCGCGTTTCGTAAAACTTATTACATTTTCAAAGACTTTAGTTACACACACACAGAACAACTATAACTGAACAGAGTTTAAACAGCTTTTCTTTTTTATACCTGCATTTGGGTGAGGTGACATGTTACAATGGTTTGGGGTGAGGTGAGAACAAACACAGAACACGAAACAATGGGTATAAGCTAAAGGGAAGAATAGATCTGTAACTGCAGAAGGCCTATTGGCCCGTATTTCTTGATGTTTCTATATTGGAGCGGAGTCTTGAAGTGGGTAGAATATAGTTGTGCGTTAATTGGCTGTTGATTGCTGGTGTTGACTTCTTGATGTGTAGTGCCTCGCAGATGTCAAGCCGCCTGTTGTCGCTGTATCTATCAATGATTTCTGTGTTGTTTGTTAAGATTTCTCTGGTGATGGTTTGGTTGTGGGAAGAGATTATATGTTCCTTGATAGAGCCCTGTTGCTTATGCATCGTTAATCGCCTGGAAAGAGATGTTGTTGTCTTGCCTATATATTGAGTTCTTTGGGGCTTACAGTCCCAAGTGGGCATTTGAAGGCATAGACGACATTGGTCTCTTTCAAAGCGTTCTGCTTTGTGTCTGGAGAGTTTCTCATGAGTAGGTTGGCAGTTTTCTTGGTTTTATAGTAAATCGTCAATTGTATCTTCTGATTTTTGTCTGTAGGGATAACGTTTCTATTAACGTTATTATTTTAGTAAGATTATTAATCTACTTTTTATGGTAAATAATACAACTTCTTTACTAAAACATACTTTTATGTAGAAAATAACACGAGAATATGATACCCACAAAGTCTTGTGTCTTGTCGTCGAAGAAGTCGTCGACATGTCGACATGTCATCGTTATATATTATAACTACTTACGCTGCTTAACTCTATGATATTTACACTTATATTATATCAGTCAAAGCTACCGACTAATTCCACACTCTACCTCCTCACCCCTTAACCCCTTCATATGGCCCTAACCCTAACCACCCACCTTTAAACTAATCACGTTCTCCTAGTTGATCCTCCATTGAGGGGTCCCCTCTATATGCCCTGAACATACCCTTCTCGATTCTCATACAAAATTTTTTATTAAATATTTATAGGGGTAGGTGTATATAACGACTTACTCTGCTAATCTATGATATTTACACTTATATTTTCATATTACAACCTGCCAACATAGGCTAAACACACCTACTAACAATTATCCCCCCCCTTATCTCTATTCCCACACCCCTATACACGTAGTCAGTCAACACATGATTCTACCTGAACTATTGCGTTGACCGGACGGTACCCCCCCCCGCACCCTTGATGCTAGACCACGTGCAACACCTGATAAGGAGCCATTGGCTCACCTGATCAGTGCTAGTGCACGGTTCTAGTCCCATTACACTACTTGTATGCACATTGTATATTTCTAGGTTTACGCATTCAAATTTTTTGCAATAATTTTTATGAAATACATTTAAATTAGTTGTTGTGTGTGCCCCCTCATGACAACACAAAATATGGCCCATATTGCCCCTCGGGGGAAGGGACCCTCCGTGTGGTGTTTGCCCTCATGGCACACAAATCTGGCCCATATTGCCCTTGGGGGAGCCCTCAGTGAGGTGTGTGGGCCACATGACAACACAAATGTAGCCCATATGGCCCTCGTTGGGGGGGGGGCGGCTCCCATTTGGACATGCCTAGCTCTAGAGAAATATAGATTTTAACTTTTAAATCAGTTCCACTAAATTACATTTTTCTATTCATGAAGTCAAAGCATTAAAACTCCAGGTCGCTTGCTCTCCAGGTCAGAAAATTTCTGCGCTTTTAAAGCGGAATGTGTTACTGTTCAACAGTATTCCCCATGTGTTTTAGAAAGCATAATTGGTCAAGCATCTCTTCCATGACATGTTCTCGCTATCCAACGTGTCATCTTCTAACACTTATGACAGCTACTTTATTGAGTTCTGGAGAAGTAAAGCCTTCCGACATGTTTACCTCCCAGAGCCTTTATTTGTTTCTTTTGTTTCTTTTATGGTGTAATTTGACCAGCTTATTATGAATGTCCGGGTTAATATTTTCGTTTATGTATGTATATATATAACCGAAAAAGTAAGATTAATAATGCTAACACGAATTTTCCTCAATTGTCCGTATGTTTGTTTTACTGATGACGGTAAAATGAAAAATCAATTCCGTCCCAAAATTCATTCTTTATTTCTTAGTCTAGCGCGACATGTGAGCGCGTTTCGTAAAACTTATTATTGTCAAAGACTGTAGTTACACAACACAGAACAACTATAACTGAACAGTTTAAAACAGCTTTCTTTTTAATACCTGCATTTGGGTGAGTTGCACATGTTACAAATGGTTTGGGGTGAGGTGAGACAAAACACAGAACACGAAACAATGGGTATAAGCTAAAGGGAAGAAAGAGCATCTGTACGGCAGAAGGCCGATTGGCCCGTAGTTCTTGATGCTTTAATATTGGAGCGGAGTCTTGAAGTTGGGTAGATATAGTTGTGCGTTAATTCGGCTGTTGATTGCTGGTGTTGACTTCTTGGTGTTGTAAGTGGCCTTCGCAGATGTCAAGCCGCCTGTTGTCGGCTGTTATTCGATCAATGATTTGCTGTGTTGTTTGTTAAGATTCTCTGGTGATGGTTTGGTGGTGGGAAGAGAATTAGATGTTCCTTGATAAGCCCTGTTGCTTATGCATCGTAATTGCCTGGAAAAGAGATGTTGTTGTCTTGGCCTATATATTGAGTTCTTGGGGGCTTACAGTCCCCAAGTGGGCATTTGAAGGCATAGACGACATTGGTCTCTTCCAAAGCGTTCTGCTTTGTGTCTGGGAGAGTTCTCATGGATAGGTTGGCAGTTTCTTGGTTTGATAGTAAATCGTCAATTGTATCTTCTGATTTTGGTCTGTAGGGAGACGTTTCTATTAACGTTATTATTAGTAGTAAAGAATTATTAATCTGACTTTTCGGTCATATTTAATAACATATGTCTAACAGGAAAGACTGCTACCAATATAAATATATATATATGTGGGTTTTTTTTTAGATATATATATATATATATATATATATATTATTAATATGACCGAAAAAGAAGTAGATTAATATTCTAACACGAATTTTCTCGATTTTCCTTATGTTTCTTTTTTACTGTGGATGGTAATTGAAAAAATCAATTCTCAAAAATTCATTTTTATTTCAGTCTGACGCGACACTTGAGCGTGTTTCGTAAAACTTTTACATTTACAAAGTTACTTTTGTTACACTTGTTACATTTCAAAGACTTTAGTTATTCACACACAACTTATGACTGAACTTATGACTGAAACAATATTGGCTCTTATACCTGCATTTGGTTGAGGTGATGATATACAATAAGGGGTACAGAATAGTGGGGTGGGGAACAAAACAATGGTTATAGATAGAAGTTGGGTAAAGATAGAACTGCAGAAGGCCTATTGGCCCATATTTCTTGATGTTTCTATATTGGAGCGAGTATCTTGAAGTGGGTAGAATATGTTGTGCGTTAACTTGGCTGTTGATTGCTGGTGTTGACTTCTTGATGTGTAGTGCCATGCAGATGTCAAGCCGCCTGCTGTCGATGTATCTATCAATGATTTCTGTGTTGTTTGCTAGATTTCTCTGGTGATGGTTTGGTTGTGGGAAGAGAATAGATGTTCCTTAATGGAGCCTTGTTGCTTATGCATCGTTAAAACGCCTGGAAAGTGATGTTGTTGCCTTGCCTATATACTGAGTTTTTGTGGCTAACAGTCCCCAAGAGGGCATTTGAAGGCATTAGACGACGTTTGTCTCTTTTAGGAGCGTTCTGCTCCCGTGTCTGGAGAGTTTCTCATGAGTAGGCTGGCCGTTTTTTTTTGTTTTATAGTAAAATCGTTAGTTGTATCTTCTGATTTTTGTCTGTAGGGGATAACACTTCTATTAACATATCGTTCAGGACCCTTTCCTCCGTTTTATGAGCTGTGGAGAAGAAGTTCCTGTAAAATTGTAAAAATAGTCTAATAGGGGTTTTAGGTGTTGTATTAGTTGTCTCTTCAGAGTTTGCATGGCGTTTCACTTCCTTCTTATGATGTCTTCAATGAAACCATTAGAGAAGCCGTTGTTGACTAAGACCTGCCTTACTCTACAGAGTTCTTGTCGACTTGCTTCCCTTCTGAGCTGTGGCTGAGAGCACGGTCGACATAAGCGTTAACAACACTCCTCTTGTACCTGTCTGGGCAGTCACTGTTGGCATTAGGGCACATTCCTATGCTTGTTTCCTAGTGTAGACTGCAGTGTG
>WNGS01083580.1:0-11340 GCA_020271785.1 Procambarus virginalis
TTCCTGTTAGGGTACAGGCAGCAATCAGCAATTGCATGTTAGGTTTAGGTTACTGCAATGCTCTAGGTTGGTTTCCCACCCAGAGCCCTGAGGCTGCCCCTTTTTGATTTTAGGGACCCTGACCTGGGGGCGTTAGTCGCTTCGGCTTTGGCTCCTTCGTGTCCCTGGTCCTTCCCTGTGGTTCTTCCTGCACCCCCCCCCCCTGTGTCCGGCTCCAAAACGTCTGAGGGTTTCGGCCTCGGCACAGGGTTTAGTTGGTAAAAGAGACTTCGTACTGGAAGTGGCGAAAAGAACGCCAAGAGACTTCGTACTGGAAGTGGCGAAAAGAACGCCAAGAGACTTTGTACTGTTGCCGAGAAGACCGCAGGTGGGACACCATGAGAGAAGCCACCTGATCACCATACAAGTGGCGATACACACGTCAGAAACACCAGACGTGAAGAACGGAAGAGTAAATCGATCCAGCAAGGTACCTCATTGGCCCGATCTGCTGATAAAGGCAGAGCCGCGGAAAACGTCCCGGGCTCTGACAAGGAGGAAGCAGAGCCTGAAACGTAGGCCAGGTCGGCCACCATGGGGCCAGAAGGAGAACCCCTTTCCTGATAGAACTCCAGCTGAGCTAGAAACCGAAGCAACAACTGGACCAAGAGGGAAGAGGTACAGGTAACCCCACCTCCACCAATCCTGCCAAAAATCGTCTACCATGACAGCTTCACAGTCTGGGAAGAATGCCGCATACACTAAGAGATGCCTCAACCACTGCCGATGCGAAGAGGTCCACCTCCATGGGCCCGAACGTCCGACAAAGCCAATGGAAGGAGTCAGCGTCGGCCGTCCATTCTGCGGACAGGAGAATGAACTGAAACAGGCTGTCCACTAGGACATTGGACACAACCCTGATATAAACCCTCACGAAGAACTAAACCCTCGTCAGAAGAGCCACTCAAAGTACCCAGCCCCAAAGAGGCAAGGACAAAAGAAACACCCCCAGCAGTTCAGGCAATGAACCACCAGGGCACAGTGCGAATGGAGCTGGATCGTAGAGCCTCAAGCAACCCGAATCCGCCGTAGAAAAAGTTACACCGCCACAAACTCCCGCACCGTGCTGTGAGCCCAACGGAGAAACAGAGCCCAATGCTCCTGGCCGGCATGGTGAACACTGGTCACAAAGCCCTAGCCGAGAGACGAGGCGTCGGTGTACACATTGAGCGAGGGATCTGGAAGGTGCCAAGGCACTGAACCCCAAAAAACCCAAAGAGGAAGTCAGTGACGCAGCAATTGACACAAGGCCTCCAGTGGACAAACCCAGTGATCACGAGAGTGGCGGAGGAGGATGGCCCCGAAGCAACCAGAACAGATGCCGAAGCCAAACCCGACTCGACAGGTAAACCAGCATGGCGAAGTTCAAACTCTCACACAGCTGCTCGAGCAACCGCCGAGTGATCCGGGACCACCCTCAGGAGCTGCCGAAGGCAAGATTGCAGTTAGAGCAACACACAGGAGGAACAGACAGGGACGCTGTCCGAGAATCCCAGACAAGACCTAGCTAAGTCCAAACCTGGGATGGAACTAAATCAGACTACCTCCAGTTCACCAGGAACCCGAACCCGGTGAGCTGGGAAACAACCAAACCCCTGGCAAGCAGACAAGCAGACTGTCTTAGAACCCAGACAACCAGTCATCAAGGTAGACCAAAACCCGAACACCTAACACAGGCAAACGGGCCACCACGGCCTGGGTAAGATTCGTGCCAGATTCAGCCCGAAAGGAAGGCAACTAAAGCAGTAAGCCTGCCGCTCCACCAAAAAACCTAACCAGTACCTGAACCCCGGCTCAATGGGGACGTGCCAATAAGCATCCCGGGGGTCCAAAGACACCATTCAAGACCTTGGTACTAAGAGAAGCCGGACCTGGAACAGAGTGGTCATCCGAAAGGAGAGGGCAAGGAAGCCAACGAGTCTAACAGGACACGTCCAGAATGAACCAAAGATCCGTACAGTTTCATTTCGGACTGGAAACAAGTGATCAACCCACTTGAGGGATGAGGTCGTCTCAACCACGCAGAAGCGCACCTACTCCAGGATGACCTGACAGAGCAAAGGGGAAAGAAGACTGTCCTGCCAGCCCCAAGCCCCCGAGAGGAGAAGGAGCCGCTCAATGCCACCACAGGCCAAAGGGCACAACCCGAAATGCCCACAAATTGTGGGACCAGGAGTGGGCAAACAGAGTTAGCCCCCCCCCCCATCTTCATACTGTCTGCAGGTCAAGGGCCCACCTCAACCAGAAGAGACCTGAACCTTGGCACGACCTTTCAGGGAAGCACAAGAATGCCCACCTCGGATCACAACAAATCGGAAAGGGGACGGCAACTAGCAGATACTGCCTGCAAAAACTGAGAGAAAAAACAAGCATTGAATGTAACGAAACGCCATTTTCTGGGCGAGTCTTGAAGGCGCCCCGGAGCTATCCAAGCTGATACAGTGGTACCTCAGAATACGAGTGTCCCTGAATACGAGTTTTCGGAATACGAGCAGGATTTGCTCGGAAAATGTGCCTCGGAAGGCGAGGGTTACCTCGGAACACGAGTTTGTTGATACGCGTACAGGCCGAACTAGCGCGTGGTGGTACGGCGATCGTCGCCCCTCACCCCTCAGTTTACCAGTGCCTCATGCCCAGTGACTATCCCACGTCAATTTTTCACCCGGATTTTCAGTGTTTTGTTGGATTTTTGGTCATTTGACCATAAAAGTTGTTATTATATATCTTACCATGGGTCCCAAGAAAGCCAGTGGTAAAGATCAAGGCAAGAAAACCCATGTGAGGATGACAATAGAGGAGAAACGAGATCATTCGGAAGCATGAAAATGGTACACGGGTTGTTGAACTGTGGGAAGAGATGCAAACTTTTATTGAAAAGACTCACCCAGAGAAAGCTGTAGTAGGTCGTTGCCTTAATCTTTTCAATGACAATGTGATGCCTTTCTACAGAGACAGCTCGCGAAGAAGGGAAAAACAAGCTTCCGTGGATAGATTTGTTGTGAGAAAATCGAGCAGTGAGCCACAAGCAGGTCCTAGTGGTATGCAGGCAAAACGTGCCAGGGAGTGCACACCAGAAAGGTCCTCACTGCCTGATGTTATAATGGAAGGGGACTCCCCTTCCAAACAGTAACACCTCTCCTCCTCCCCCCTCCTCACCATCTTCCATACGCCTACAGCAGTCATTAACAAGGGTAAGTAATAACTTGAACATAGTTTTGTAGGTTTATTTAGATGAATTAGGTATAAAGTTTACTTTGAAGTGAGGTTTTTGGGGTAGCCAGGAACGGATTAATTCATTTCCCATTACTTCTTATGGGGAAATTATCTTCAGAATACGAGTTTTCAGAATACGAGCTGTCTCCAGGAACGGATTAAACTCTTAAACCGAGGTACCACTGAATGTATCTCTCTAGAATTTGGCATCAGTCGATGTGGGTAGAGTTCTAGGCCTACCGGGGACCATGAGCCAGAACCTGATCCCCCTCAGAAAGGCACGAGGAACAATGGCCTATAGAAATGCACATGTGATTTTGTCCTCGACTATATCTGCCATCAACTGGGACAGGCACCCAGAAAGGTAAGCGCCCCAAAACAAACCACCTATTCTGGCTAAAACGACAAAAATAGAAAAACGAATAGACAGAACTTCCTCAGAATCCCAATTGAAACGAGCCCAATTGAAAATGAGCATGACGTCACACGAGCCGCACCGCATGTCTGCACAGCTCCCTCTTCCCCGAGAGGGAAAAAGAGGAGCCCCAGACCCCCCCGCACCAACAAACCACACCCCAGTTCTGAGGCTGGATATCAAAATATGCAAAAACCGTCAACCAGAGGGAGGGAGGGTTGCCGGGAGCCTCAAGGATTCACCCTGAAAATGGCGTTTCATTACATTCAATGCTGGTTTTCTGGGGGGGGGGGGGGGAGCCCTGTCGGCTCCCCAGAGTTACCTCACCAAAGACAAAAAGGAAAGGGGACTTACCCGGGAGGTGGTCGGTGCTCACATCTCAACCCGAAGTCAAGACAGGCTGCAGCCGCCGGACCAAAGGGATACAGGCCCAACTAGGCTCTGGAACGTTAACGAGGTAGCGTGCAGCCAGGAACCTGGTCGACCATTAAAAACCCCACGCCTGAATGTCAGCCCAGAAATGTTACCAAGGACAGCAGCAAGCGCAGCAAATGTACGAATGTCACAGGCACAGGGATGGACCGCAGGCTCGCTAGATTTTATAACCCTGCAGACGACCGGAGAGACCCGCACCAGAGAACTGGGAAGAATGGAAGGGAGACCAGATCAACCCAAAGCGCGTCCCCGGACAAAGAAACTGTGGCGTGCAAATAACGGCAGAGGGCCGCAACCGGACACAACACAAAATGCAACCTTGGCCTGACCAACCAAACATCAACCCAAGATTCCGGAAAGCAGCAGACTCATTCTTCACCAGAAAGAGACGGCTGCAAACGAACAAGAAAGAGCTTTGGAAAAAACAACCAGAACCAAAGGGACCACAACAAACCAAGGCGAAGACAGAACGAGAGCACTCAGTCCAAGGACCAGGATGGCTCAGGTGGCGCAAGAGCAGGCCGGAGGTGAACAACACCCAAGACAGCTCGCGAAACGGTGCAGAAGGAACATCCAAACTGAAAGCAATCCAAAGCAAATTACTTTCTCGAGCGCCGCCCTAGACAAGGCGAAAGTATATGTCAAGTTGACAGTCCCAAACCTCTACGAGAGAAGGACAAAACCACAGCAACAAAAGCACAGGATACCCACGAAGAGACAAAAAGAAAAGGAAGGACCGCCAGCAAAACCACATACTGCCACTGAGATGAAGCACGCAGTTGGGACACCATCAACGAAAGCCACCTGATCACCAAACAGATGGTGAGAGACCAGAGTCAAAATTACCAGATTGGAAGACTCGAGTAGAAGACCAAACCAGCCCCGTTTTGGATCGGACCAATCATTTGAAAGAGGTGAAGCCATGGGAAACCCCTGTGTTCGGACACCAAGCAAGCAATGACTAAAACCAAGACTGGTAAGGAACCAGAAGGAACGTCTGCCAGGAAACTAGGAACCCAAACCCAGCAAGCCTGGAAAGAACCAACCTGGGCGAGCAGACACGTCCCGTCCGGGAAGAACCACCCCTCCCCAAGGACCCCTAAAGGACCAATAAGGCAAATAACAGATGAAACAAAAAGCCGCCGCTTGCCGAAAGAGCTGAACCACAGACTGCAAACAGCAAGGACAAAATGGCGACAAAAACCTAAGAGCCAGGGGCTCAGGCAGAGGCCAACAAGAAAGCGAGCACCACGAGCCGATACGTGAGACGCGAAGCAAAAACAGTGACACCACAACCCACAGGAGCAGCACAACCAGCCCCAGCAGGGCAGAACGACACACACGTCACAGAATAAGGAAAACTACCCAGGATGTGAACCACACTAAATCAAAAATTGTTCTGTCTGGCAAAGGTTGATACCTGGTTGATACCTGGTTGATGGGGTTCTGGGAGTTCTTCTACTCCCCAAGCCCGGCCCGAGGCCAGGCTTGACTTGTGAGAGTTTGGTCCACTAGGCTGTTGCTTGGAGCGGCCCGCAGGCCCACATACCCACCATAGCCCGGTTGGTCCGGCACTCCTTGGAGGAATAAATCTAGTTTCCTCTTGAAGATGTCCACGGTTGTTCCGGCAATATTTCTTATGCTTGCTGGGAGGACGTTGAACAACCGCGGACCTCTGATGTTTATACAGTGTTCTCTGATTGTGCATATGGCACCTCTGCTCCTCACTGGTTCTATTCTGCATTTTCTTCCATATCGTTCACTCCAGTACGTTGTTATTTTACTGTGTAGATTTGGTACTTGGCCCTCCAGTATCTTCCAGGTGTATATTATTTGATATCTCTCTCGTCTTCTTTCTAGTGAGTACATTTGGAGAGCTTTGAGACGATCCCAATAATTTAGGTGCTTTATTGCGTCTATGTGTGCCGTATATGTTCTCTGTATTCCCTCTATTTCAGCAATCTCTCCTGCTCTGAAGGGGGAAATGAGTACTGAGCAGTACTCAAGACGGGACAACACAAGTGACTTGAAGAGTACAACCATTGTGATGGGATCCCTGGATTTGAAAGTTCTCGTAATCCATCCTATCATTTTTCTGGCTGTCGCAATATTTGCTTGGTTATGCTCCTTAAACGTTAGGTCGTCAGACATTATTATTTCCAAATCCTTTACATGCTGTTTTCCTACTATGGGTACATTTGATTGTGTTTTGTACTCTGTATTATGTTTAAGGTCCTCGTTTTTACCGTACCTGAGTACCTGGAATTTATCACTGTTAAACATCATGTTATTTTCTGTTGCCCAGTCGAAAACTTTATTAATATCAGCTTGAAGTTTTTCAATGTCTTCAGCCGAGGTAATTTTCATACTGATTTTTGTGTCATCTGCAAAGGATGATATGAAGCTGTGACTTGTATTTTTGTCTATATCTGATATGAGAATAAGGAAAAGCAGCGGTGCAAGGACTGTACCCTGAGGTACAGAGCTTTTAACTGCACTTGGACTAGATTTTTATATGGTTGACCGTTACTCGCTGAGTCCTGTTTGACAGAAAACTGAGTATCCAGCGTCCTACTTTACCGGTTATTCCCATTGACTTCATTTTGTGTGCTATCACGCCATGGTCACATTTATCGAAAGCCTTTGCGAAGTCCGTGTATATCACATCAGCATTCTGTTTTTCTTCTAATGCCTCAGTGACTTTGTTGTAGTGCTCAAGTAGCTGTGAGAGGCACGATCTTCCTGCTCGAAATCCATGTTGGCCTGGGTTATGAAGGTCATTGGTCTCCATGAAATTGGTGACCTGACTCCTAATCACTCTCTCAAATATGTTGACCAGACCACACACTAGAAGTTGAAGGGACGACGACGTTTCGGTCCGTCCTGGACCATTCTCAAGTCGCTTGTGATGAGGAGGTAGAGAACGGGTAATAAATAGGCAAGAGAGAGGTGAGGAGGAAAGTAAGGTGTAGAGAATAGTAGTAATAATGAGAACTGCAGAAGGCCTATTGGCCCATACGAGGCAGCTCCCATTATAACCACCGAAGGAAAAGTAATAGGAAAAAGAAGAGGATAGCAAGGGAGCGTAGGAGAAGAGAGAAAGAAAAGGAAAGAGAAAGAAAGATAAATGGAAGGGGTAAGCTTATGTTAAGTCACGTTTGTTAGAAAGATTAGAGCATTTGAGTATGTACTGTGAAAGGGAAGAGTCCACAGCAACAAAGCCAGGACTCATGTTCATGTTGGGTACTTGGTGTATAAGAGCCGATTCTACAAGACGGCGTCTGTGAAGAGTAGAGGCAGGAAAGATTATTTTGGAGGAAGACCAATCAATGGGATGATTAGAATCCCTCACATGGCAGAAGAGAGCATTGTTAGTGTCTGCAGACTTAACACTTCTCTTGTGTTCTTTAAGTCTGTCATTCAGTGTACGGCCAGTTTCGCCAAAGTATTGGAGAGGACAAGATGAACAGGAAATAGAGTAGACACCAGCAGCATTTGAAGCAGGAGGAGCAGTGTGAACTAGATTGCTACGAAGTGTGTTAGTTTGTCGAAAGGCGAGTTTAATGTCAAGAGGACGAAAGGTATTGGTAAAAGTTTTGAGTTCAGATATGAAGGGAAGGCATAGTACAGTGCTACTACTGTTGGAAGCAGGTTTAGGATGAAAGAAATTTCGTTTAGCTTGAGAGTAGGCAGAGTTGATGAAATGCAAAGGATAACCAAGGCGAGAGAATGATTTGTAGATAAAGGAAATTTCAGAATCAAGAAACTGAGGGTCGCTGATGCGTAGAGCGCGGAGGAAGAGAGAGACGAGGACATTTTTCTTAACAGAAGGAGGATGGTAAAAGAAGTGAATGTACATGCCACTGTGCATGGGTTTACGGTAGACAGAGAAAGAGAACCCAGACACAGAGCTGTGAACATGAACATCCAGAAAAGGAAGGAGGGAATTAGATTCCCACTCAACTTTGAAATGGATAGAAGGAGCCAGATTGTTAAGAGAGGCGAGGAAAGGCTGGAAAAGATTAAGGTCATGAGGCCATAAAGCAAAAATGTCATCAACATAGCGAAGCCAGAGAGAGGGACGAGTATCAATAGAAGGAAGAAGAACAGTTTCGAAGTATTCCATGTAGAAATTAGCAAGAACAGGGGAGAGAGGGGAACCCATAGCGACACCGAAAGTTTGAGTGTAATATTTACGGTAAATATTACACTCAAACTTTCGGTGTCGCTATGGGTTCCCCTCTCTCCCCTGTTCTTGCTAATTTCTACATGGAATACTTCGAAACTGTTCTTCTTCCTTCTATTGATACTCGTCCCTCTCTCTGGCTTCGCTATGTTGATGACATTTTTGCTTTATGGCCTCATGACCTTAATCTTTTCCAGCCTTTCCTCGCCTCTCTTAACAATCTGGCTCCTTCTATCCATTTCAAAGTTGAGTGGGAATCTAATTCCCTCCTTCCTTTTCTTGATGTTCATGTTCACAGCTCTGTGTCTGGGTTCTCTTTCTCTGTCTACCGTAAACCCATGCACAGTGGCATGTACATTCACTTCTTTTCCTACCATCCTCCTTCTGTTAAGAAAAATGTCCTCGTCTCTCTCTTCCTCCGCGCTCTACGCATCAGCGACCCTCAGTTTCTTGATTCTGAAATTTCCTTTATCTACAAATCATTCTCTCGCCTTGGTTATCCTTTGCATTTCATCAACTCTGCCTACTCTCAAGCTAAACGAAATTTCTTTCATCCTAAACCTGCTTCCAACAGTAGTAGCACTGTACTATGCCTTCCCTTCATATCTGAACTCAAAACTTTTACCAATACCTTTCGTCCTCTTGACATTAAACTCGCCTTTCGACAAACTAACACACTTCGTAGCAATCTAGTTCACACTGCTCCTCCTGCTTCAAATGCTGCTGGTGTCTACTCTATTTCCTGTTCATCTTGTCCTCTCCAATACTTTGGCGAAACTGGCCGTACACTGAATGACAGACTTAAAGAACACAAGAGAAGTGTTAAGTCTGCAGACACTAACAATGCTCTCTTCTGCCATGTGAGGGATTCTAATCATCCCATTGATTGGTCTTCCTCCAAAATAATCTTTCCTGCCTCTACTCTTCACAGACGCCGTCTTGTAGAATCGGCTCTTATACACCAAGTACCCAACATGAACATGAGTCCTGGCTTTGTTGCTGTGGACTCTTCCCTTTCACAGTACATACTCAAATGCTCTAATCTTTCTAACAAACGTGACTTAACATAAGCTTACCCCTTCCATTTATCTTTCTTTCTCTTTCCTTTTCTTTCTCTCTTCTCCTACGCTCCCTTGCTATCCTCTTCTTATTCCTATTACTTTTCCTTCGGTGGTTATAATGGGAGCTGCCTCGTATGGGCCAATAGGCCTTCTGCAGTTCTCATTATTACTACTATTCTCTACACCTTACTTTCCTCCTCACCTCTCTCTTGCCTATTTATTACCCGTTCTCTACCTCCTCATCACAAGCGACTTGAGAATGGTCCAGGACGGACCGAAACGTCGTCGTCCCTTCAACTTCTAGTGTGTGGTCTGGTCAACCATATATAGATATATATATATATTTATATATATATATATATATATATATATTATATATGTCGTACCTAGTAGCAAGGACTCACTTTCTCGCCTACTATGCAAATATCTCGATTTTTGCCTAATAAGCCAAGTTTTTCATGAATTAATGTTTTCGACTACCTAACTTACCTAATCCACCTAACCTAACCTACTTTATAGGTTAGGTTAAGTTAGGTAGCAGAAGAAAAAGTTAGGTTAGGTTAGTTTAGGTGGTTAGGAGCCGAAAAACAATTTATATCATGAAAACTTGGCTTATTAGGCAAATCAGGCATTGCATAGTAGGCTGAGAAGTGCGTTTCTGGCTACTAGGTACGACACATATATATAATTTGTTATGTTATTATATCATTTGATTGGTAGTATGTGTATATATTTATATAGTTATTTGTGTTTTGCTAGTTATTTATATGTATATATATATAGTTTTTGTATATATATATATATTATATAAATATTATATTATATATATATCTATATTAGTTATACCAGCCTTCCTTTCCTCTCCATGCATCGCACGAAATCGTCAGAGATATCTTACCTGCAAACTTGAGAGATTCAGCAGGAATTAAGAATACACGATCCTGCTTTCACTGAATGTTCAAATCAGGGGGATGTTCTGGCAGCCCCAGCAAACCCAATAGAGCCAACAAAACAACACAAACAGTCCGGCTGGGACCACCTTTCTAGTGGAAAAAGTAGCTGATTGGCTGAAATGTCCATGCTCAGCGCCGGAACATCAGACAAGGAGAAAGCCCGCATCAGAGCAGTGAGTGCCCCCATGCAGGAGACTTCCTCCTGGCAGTACTCATGTCAGCAATGGGTACGCGTCTAGGTCCAGAATCCCTTCGTGTAGCAGTGGCCCTAAGACTTGGTGACCCAATTCAAACTGAATACAAGTGTATTGCAACAGGGTGGAAGCAGACCACTACGGACTGCATGGGTGGCATTGTGGAAGCACAAAGGGATGGCATGCAAGACACAACGAGTCAATGACATCATCAAGAAGAAAGCATGTCTAGTAAGTTTCCCAGCGGAGAGAGAGGAACCTAGATTCAAGGGGGTTCACGAAACCCAGGGATTTACCCGCACTTTTCGCCTGATGCAATTCACCATATACTAATGGAAGGAGGGTAGACAGTCGGTGTGGGACTCACATTGGTGTATCCCAACCCTGGCGGACAACTCTGTACACTCGGAGCTGCGATGATAAAGAAGGTGGGCGGGCCAACCACAGGGGAAACAGCAAAATCTCTCAAATACAGGCGACTGGAGGCCATACCTATTGTTACCATTAGACTGAGACGCATGGACCCTGGGGCAAAAGTGCCTTGGGATTTTAAGGAATTGGGTTCCAAGATCATCGACGTCACCAGAAGACCCAAGGGATTGCAGTTTTTTGTTTAAGCGCCTCAGGTGGCCGATACAGAGGGGAAATGCTTGCTGCGTCCTCTGTTTCCGTGTCCGGAGCGGAGGAGCTTCAAGAGATACATAACCTTTAGGCATTTGTCTATTTGTCTTGTATGTTTTGAACCTTTAAATACACAGTAAAGCATAAAAAAAGGAAGGGGGTTGTAGAAGAAAAGCACACAGAAAACTGTATGGAGGGGACCTACATTCCTCCAATGCGTTTA
>WNGS01083595.1:0-10076 GCA_020271785.1 Procambarus virginalis
TTCTTTGTCTTCGTTCCGCACACCTTCCTGGTGTTTGTACGATAGTTTGTATGTACGTTGTGTACGTTTTGGTGTCCGCATGGTGTACGAGCCCCGCCTCCTAGTGGCCGGGTGGTTCGTTTCGTACCTCGTGTGTTGCTGGGGCCGCGGTGTGTGTTTTGTTTACGGGCGGTATGCTCGTGTGTTCGCGTCGTTTCTCGTGGTTTTTCTGCGAGCTTCTTGCTCGTTTCTCCCTCCAGTCGTGGCCCTCTGGCTGCTGAGGGTGTTTTGGATTTATATCGGGGGTGTCACTTCGTTCTCCCTCTGTCCTGCTTCGTCTTCTGCCGGGCGCACCTCTGGCCGTATTCTCCTCCGACCTCGCATTTTTCAGTTAGGTACTTCCTATGCCTGCTGCCTCGTGTGTGCTTGGCTTCGGGCACACCTTTAGTGCTGCTCCTGGTATGTTACTTGGCTCGCCTGTGTTGTGGCACGGTCGTGTGTTGCTCTGCAGGTGAGGTTGTCTTGTCTGGCGCTTCTGTCGGCCTAGTGCTGGTTCTCACTTTTGGTGGGGTGCTTGCCTAGTAGTGCTTACGGGGGTTGGATCTGGCTCTTGGGCCCCGCTTCTCTTGTCAGTTGACGATTGTACAGTTTCCTGAGCCTTCTGGGCTCTTGTCTTTACGTTTGCTCCTGTGGGTGGGGTCTGCCCCCTCCACATGGCTTTTTGGTGCTTCTGCTTCCTTTCCACTCTGACATTAATCAGGTTATTATAGTGTCTGTGGCTCCTTTGGGTGCTCACTACCTCCTGTGTCTCCTTGTGCGCTCTGACATACGGACATAAGTCCTGTGGACCTATTGGCCCGTGCGAGGTAGCTACTGTTTCTTACTGTCTATTCCCACTCACCTGCATGTCCAACCTGCCCTTGCAACAATCGTGGGGCCCCATGACCACGTTACGTGGTTATTGGTTCCGCGATTCACCGGGCCTCTTACAGTGCAGGTTATCCCTCCCGTCTTCCGGATTCAGCGCTTATACCTTTTATGCCCGCTGTTTCGTGCCCACATTGCACCGCAAGAGTGGCTTGTGCCACTATCCCAGTTTCTATTGTTTCGTGGGGATTGGTCAATAAACACATACACTACGGAACTACTTATCTTCTGTTACGTATTCCGTAGTTCCGGGTGATATTTTGGCGGGCAATGGTGCGGGTTGGGCGCTCTGCATGTATGTACGGTGTCTCGCATTTCTGTTCTCGACCACACTTGCAAGTAGTCTCGTTATTGTTCACTACTCTGCTGGTTGTGTGCTTGGGCGCCGCCTCCCAGTGCTCCACATGTTGGCGGGCTTTTTCCTTTGGACGTTCGGAACGGTTTGCGTTCCATCGTTGGTGCTTTGGAGAGCTTTGCTTCTCTGGTTAGGCTCATGCGTTTGTAGCGAGCATCTTCTTGGGTTACTCTACTCCCTCCGCCACCCTTGTTCACTGTTCCATCCTTGTTTACTCTTCCCTGCTTGGCGGGATTGCGCCGATGGCTCCTGACTGGGGTGTTTGGTGTGGTGTTTGGTCACCTTGCATGTGTCTTTAGTGCCTTTTTGTCCATCTTTTGTTTTTTGTTGTCCTGTGGGGCTCTGCCCTGCATTTTGGTGTTTTTGTTTTCATTGTCGACCCCGGGGTTATTTCCCTGTCTGGACACTTTCCTTGCCTCTTTTCGGTGCCTGACTGCACCCTGCTGTACGGAAGGTCCTCGGGTATGTACGGGCTCCTCTCCCCAATTTTTGGATTGGTCGTGTGTGTTACTTCCCGGCCACTCCTTGGGCTGTCTTCGTGGTTTCCTTCCTTATTGCCATTTTCCTCCCCATGCTACACTTTTTGTGTGTCTGAGTCAGTGCTTCTTGGTTATCCTGTTTGGTGCTTCGGTGGGCCTCTGTCCATTTCCACGTCCTGCTTTTGGACTTCTCTGGTGTTCCGTTTTGGTACCGAGTTCCTGCGATTTTTGTGTAGTTTTCTGCAGGCTTCGGGTTGCGCTGTCTGTGGGGGGGGGGGGTGTGAACTTTTCGGCCTGCCGCTCCTGCTTTCCTGGTTCCTTTTCTTGGTACCGGGTTTGCTGGGTTCCGGTCCTGGTTTTGGTTTTCTTTGTTCCTTTTCCAGACCGGGTGTGTTTGCTTCTTGTGGCTCTCGTCCTTATATTCTTTACGGTAGTTTTCCAATTGGATGCCTCGGGGATGTGCGTCTCATTCCTCCCTGCTGGAGCTGGTTATGTTGCTCCTTTGGGTTGCGAGGTCGCTGTTTTTCGCTTTGCGTTTTGCGAATCTGAACACAGGTCCCAGGTTCTTGGGACCAGGTTATTGGTCTCCCACTTGCATGTTTCGTCTCGTGCAGTGTGTGCAGTGTGTGGTTTTCCTATCATTGCAAAGGGTCCTTCGGTCTTTGATAGGGTTGGCTTGTCTTCCCTTCGCGGTTGTTCTGGGACCGTCGTCGGGGATTGTCCTGTCACCTCGTGTTGGGTGGTGCTGGCAGAGCCTCTCCTGTTTGCGTTAAGTGTTGCGGTTCCTTCTGCTCCATTCCGCTTGCTGTCCTGGGCGTTGTTCCCCTCTGGCCTGCTCTGGAGTTTTGGGGCCGTCCTGGTCATTGGCCTGGGTGGTCTTTGTCTAATCGTTTTGGTCTTTGTTTTGTCTCTGGTTTTGGTTGTTGCGTTAGGGCGCGTGGTATCCGCCTCCCGGTTCCTTCCCTGTTTTACTTATCTTTGGGGAGGTAGCTCCGGGGAGCCGACGGGGCTCCCCCCAGAAACCCAGCGTTGAATGTAATGAAACGCCATATTCTGGGTGAGTCCCGGAGGCTCCCCGGCATCCCGCCCTCCCTCCGGTCGGCGGCGTTTTTCGCGTATTTGACATCCAGCCTAAGAACTGCCAGTTGGATCGCCGGCGTGGAGGGTCTGGGGCTCCCCCTTCCCCCTCTCGGGAGGGGGGGGGGGTTGCGCAGACGGTGGCGCGGCGACGTGATGACGTCATGCTAGTTTAATAATTTTGTTAGGGGAGTTTTGTCCACTCGTTCGGCTTTCGGTAGCAATAATTTCACCAGAATAGGGGTTTGTTTTGGGGCGCCTACCTTTCTGGGTGCCTGTCCCGGTCGATGGCAGACATAGAATTCTCCCAATCACAAAAGGGGTTTCTATAGGCCATTGCTCCTCGTGCCTCTCTGAGGGGGCCAGGTTCTGGCTCGTGGTCCCCGGTAGACAAGAACTCCTAGCACTTTGACTGATGCCAGAAAGTTATACATATCTATTCAGCCTGGATAGCTCCGGGGAGCCTCCGAGACTCACCCAGAAAATGGCGTTTCATTACATTCAACGCTGGGTTTATACAGAATACTACTCATATTTTCACACACAAAACAATCAGGTATAAATATAAACCATAAATAAAATAAGTGAACATTTAACTGAACTATACCTTTACTGAGGATTCTTATTGGTGTATGGGAGACGGTGACGTGGGAGGAGGGAGGGATGAGTGGTGTTGGTGTATGGGGAGGGTGAGGAGGAGGGAGGGGGGGGGGAGGTGGTGAGACCGCCCCTGCTCGCCTTAAGTGCATTCATATCTGCATCACTGGTTTCAGATTTTCTTTTCACACATTTCACTGCCTCTGTTATGTGGCAGCAGTCAGAATCAGTTACAGTCACAAGATGTCAGTCGAGCATTCAGTCAAAACCAGTCACAGGCAGTCATAACCAAAGGCAGTCAGTCAAGCATTCACAGTTGTAGTAGCGACCAGTTAGGCATTTAAAGTCAGTCACGCATTCACAGTCAAACAACCATACACAATCAGCCATTCATAGTCAATCAGGCCTTCAAAGTTAATCAGACATTCAAAGTGAATCAGGCATCCACAGTCAAACAACCATTCACAGTCATTCAGCCATTCACAGCCAATCAGCCATTCACAGTCAAACAACCATTCCCAGTCAATCAGCCTTTCACAGTCAATCAGGCATTCACAGTCAATCAGACATTCACAGTCAATCAGCCTTTCACAGTCAATCAGGCATTCACAGTCAAACAACCATTCACAGTCAATCAATGACAGGCACTCAGAGTCTGCCTCCCGATCCATCAGCTGGTACCAAAGAAGCCCACCGTATTAATAAAAATAGTTAATACCGTCCATATGGCTGGGAGGGGTACAGCTGGAAGGGTCTGGTGTGGGCAATGAGGGGTTAACCCTTTAACTGCACCGCCTCCAAATATGACAACCCCCCCCCCAGTGCGCAGGAAATAAATTATCTTGAAAAATTCTTTTGTTTTTTTAACCCTTGTATGGCGCCTGGCTATTTAGCATGTGTCCCTCACAGGCGCATACCAAAAAAATATATATATATTTTTTCTTCTAAAGGATGTGCAGAATACCCCCGTTGAAAAGCAGAGGTGCAACTGGTACTCTGAGAGAGAACTCTATCAACATCAGGGGCCCGAGACTGTTCAATACGCTCCCGCTACACATAAGGGGCATAACTGGCAAACCCCTCACAGTGTTCAGGAGAGAACTGGATAAGCATCTCCAAAGGATACCTGATCAACCAGGCTGTGACTCATACGTCAGGCTGCGAGCAGCCGCGTCTAACAGCCTGGTTGATCAGTCCAGCAACCAGGAGGCCTGGTCGATGACCAGGCCGCGGGGACGATAAGCCCTGGAAGCACCTCAAGGTAAGGTAACCTGTTAATTTGTGTTCACTGATCATAGGAAAAATAATAAAAAAAATTGTAAGTGGCATATATTGCCCGCTATAGGGCGGGGAAGTCTGGCAAAAAACAGGCGCTGACTCAGCGTGCGTCCCAGACGGTCTGTTGCTCGCCAGCTATCAGGCCGGAGTTGCCACAAAGAGGTAATTACCTAATTATTTCAATGTCTCTGATTGATTTTTTGTAGTTTTTTTTGCTGTAATATTATTCAATAGTGTGTAGTGTGATATATTTATATAATGAGTGAATCATTGCTGTACTCAAAAATATGGTGTGCATATTGTTGATTCAATTATGTTCATCAAACAGTGAACAAATACTTTGTCGGTTATTACACTATATACACAGGTTATATATAGGTATCTGCATGTTTTGTTCACCATACCGAATCACTAAGTTGCTATTATGAGTCAAAAAGTAATGAGGAATGACTGCCACACACCAGCCAGCTACTCACTCCCTCAACACCTCACTCGCCCACATTCTCTTCCCACCATACTGTTTTTGCTTTTATTCACTATATACAGACGTTATATATAAGTATCTACATTCGTGTTCACAATAACGAACCACTAAGTTGGCATGCTGAGTGGCAGTGGCAGTGGCTGCTACTTCCTCCCTCCCTCAAGTCACCTGACTCACCCACATTCTCCTCCCACAATACTGTTTTTGCTTTTATTCACTATATACAGACGCTATATATAATTATCTACATTCGTGTTCACCATAACGAACCACTAAGTTGGCATGCTGAATGGCAGTGGCAGCCAGTGGCAGCCCGCCACTGGCTTCCACTCCCTCCCTCCCTCACCTCACCTGACTTGCCGCCATTCTCCTCCCACCATACTGTTTTTGCTTTTATATACCGACGTTATATATAAGTATTTATGTGTTTTGTTCACCATAAATGTACATCTAAGCTTATATGGTGAGTAAAGGCACAAAGACGTAGCTACTCACACAGTCAGCTGGTGGCGGCCGCCCTCAAGGCCAGATGCACTAATATTTCTCCTCCAACAATACTGTTTGTGGTGTTATTACGCTATATACACACACATTATATATAAGTATCTACCTGTTTTATTCACCATACTTGTACAAGTAAACTGGCATGGTGCCCAAAGTCTATAGTGGTCACCAGTAAACAACATGATAAGTCGTGCAGACGACACCACCTTCCTCACCAAAATGGCGGCTCCCAACCTACTCCAATTGCTGTTTATACCCTCTATACACACGTTATATACAAGTATCTACATTTGTGTTCACTATAGCGAACAACTAAGCTGGTATGGTGAGTGCAGTCAATAAAAGGTGGCCACACACAGTCAGAAGACAACTCCACCACCCTCCCTCCCACAGCATTACTCCTCCCTCCATGGAGCACAGCGCTAAATATCACCACAATCCTGCTATTATCAGAACCCTGGTCAGTTTTATCGCAGTCAGGGGTATTCTGTAATAATATCATCGCTACATAATAGCATGAACAAGTATATTATGGCATTTTAGGCGATGCTGTGGTTACAAGCTGAACAGCAGTGCTGTGAGCTCATGCTGCGTGCATCAGGCTTGGTAGCTCACTCAATACTGAGGCCCCTAACACCCGGGAATTTGGCCCACGATTTTTTTAAAAAATGGCATCTGTTTACAAGAGCCCAGATGAAGGTGTGGTGAACCCCATGTATCCGCGGGCCGTTTAAATCTTGCGTAGTACTCCAAAGCATCATATGATGCGATGCGCAATTTACTGCAAGTCGGTCAGAGCATCATATGATGCGATGTGCAACTAAAGGGTTAAAGTGCCAAAAACCCTTCCCTCAGTATGAGTATGTAAAAAAAACCAGCGTTGAATGTAATGAAACGCCATTTTCTGGGTGAGCCCCGGAGGCTCCCTGGAGCTTATCGGGCTAATGTATGTTATGTTAGACCGGGACACTAGCTATGGAGTTCAGACCTACCAGGGACCAGTGCCAGAACCTGGCCCCTTCAGAGAGGTTTCAGGGAGCAATGGCCCTGGAAAACCCCATATGGTTGGGGGTTTTCCTTATCTGCCATCGACCGGGGTTAGGCACCCAGAAAGGTAGGCGTAACAAAACAAACCCCACATGGTAGAAAACTACAACAAACCGAACAGAGAGGTAGAAAAACTCCCTACAATCACAAGGAAAACAATCAAACAATCACTTTACTGCCGCGCCGGTTGTCCGCGCAGCCCTCCCCTCCCCGGGAGGGGGAGGGGGGGGCCCCGGACCTCACCGCGCCGGCTGCCGTCAGTTCGGAAACTAGGCTTCAACCAACGCGAAAAATCCGCCGACCGGACGGGAGGGAGGGTAGCCAGGGAGCCTCCGGGGCTCACCCAGAAAATGGCGTTTCATTACATTCAACGCTGGTTTTCTGTGGGGAGCCCCTACGGCTCCCTGGAGCTAATTACCCAAAGAGAAGGAAAAAAGGGGACGTACCCGGGAGGCGGCGGCCACAAACTCCTCAACGCGAAGTCGAGACAACTGGCTGCAACCTGCGACCCAAAGCAACACAAGAACGCCGAGGAGCACGGACGTTCACCAAATAACGGGCGGCCAGGACCCTGTTCGATTCCAAAAACCACGCGCCCGAATATGTGCCCAAGACATATTACCAACACAGCAGCCAAAGCCGCAAACTTCCTAACGTCATGGGCACGAGGATAGACCGCAGGCTGGCTAGATTTAATAACCCTGCAGACAACCTGGGAGACCCGAACCCTGGAACAGGGAACGAGGGAAACTGGATCAACCCAAAGCGCATCCCCAGCCATACCGGCCGAAGCGCGCAAGCAACGGCGAAGTGCCGCAACTGGACACAACACATGATGCACCCCCGGCCGAACCAACCAAGCATCAATGACCCACGGACCCCTCCGGAAAGCAGCCGTCTCGTTCTTCGCCAGAAAAGAAGGCGAAGGCTGCAAACGGACAAACCTACCCCCAGGACCAAAAGAGCAGAAACCCCTGCGCCGGAGGAGGCATGAAGCTCCCCTACCCGGCCCCAGAGGCCAACGCCAACAAAAACAAAGCCTGGGAAAAATAATCAGGAACCGAAGGGGCCACCACAAACCGAGGAG
Source organism: Procambarus virginalis (assembly GCA_020271785.1). Classification (NCBI taxonomy): domain Eukaryota; kingdom Metazoa; phylum Arthropoda; class Malacostraca; order Decapoda; family Cambaridae; genus Procambarus; species Procambarus virginalis. The sequence goes on from WNGS01083595.1 coordinate 7,815, forward strand.
AGGAAAGATAGAAGAGTACCCGGTCCAAGGACCAGGACGGCTCAGGAGGCGCATGAGCAGGCCGGAGGTGAAACATAGCACAGGAAAGCTTACGAAACGGGGCGGATGTAACGTCGACCCCGAAAGCTAGCTTGAGCAGCTCCGCCAGCGCCGCACGAGACGAGGCGACAGTATCAGGCATCAATCGACCGTCCTGAACAAGCCAAGAAAGAAAGGACAAAACAACCTGATCCGAAAGAAAGACAACCTACAAAGAGCCAGAAAATGGCGAAAAGAACGCCAGGAAATCCATACTGTCGCCGAAACGAAGCTCTCAGGTGGGACACCATCAACGAAGCCACCTGATCACCATAGAATTGGTGATACACCCGCGTCAAAAAACCCAGACGCGAAGAGCAGAGGAGAAGGTCGAACCAGCCCCGTACCAGATCGGACCGACCTGCTGAAAGAGGCGGAGCCGCGGTAAACGTCCCGGGTTCGGGCACCGAGTCAACAGCACCGGAAACCAAAGCCGGGCCGGCCACCAATGGGCCACAAGGAGTACTCTCCCTGGGAATGTCTCCAAACGAACCAGAACCCGAAGCAACAGCTGGACCGGAGGGAAGAGGTACAGGGAACCCCCTTTAGACCAGTCCCGCCGAAAGGCATCCACCGCGAACGCTGCGCAGTCGGGGAAGGCGTCACATCGGGAGACGCCGAGACCACGCCGACGCGAAGAGGTCCACATCTGGGAGACCGTACGTCTGGCAGATCCAACGAACGAGTCGTCGTCGACCGTCCACCCCGTGGACAGGGAGCGAGACAGACCGTCCGCCAGAACGTTGGACACTCCCCGGACGTGAACCACACGGAGAGCCAAACCCCGGGAATCCAGCAGACGAACCACTCGCAGGGACCAACCCCAAGAGCTAAGGACTGAAGAGAACCCCCGCGGTTCAGGCAAGGAACCACTGGAGTACAGTCCAAACGGAGGTAAAGGGCGATCCCCGAGCGACCCGAATCCTCCGAAGCGCGAACCAGACAGCTGCGAACTCCCGAACCGTGCTGTGAGCCCGATGGAAGGACGAACCCCACCGTCCCTGGCCTGCCTGGTGAGCACTGGTCACAAAGCCCCAGCCAAGAGACGACGCGTCCGTGAACACAACGAGCGAGGGCTCGGGAAGGCGCCAAGGCACCGAACCCTGAAAAACCCCGAAGAGGAAGCCGGTGACGCAGCAACCGACAAAAGACCCCCGGAGGGAGAACCCAACGATCGCGAGAGAGGCGGAAAGGAAATCCCCGAAGGAACCAAAACAGACGCCGCAGCCAAACCCGACCCGGCGGGTAGACTAGCACGGCGAAGTTCAGACTCCCGCACAACCGCTCAAGCAACCGCTGAGCAACCCGAGACCGTCTCATGCACCGCCGAAGGCGGGACCACAGCTGCAGGAACACGTCTGGAGGGAAAGAATGAGTGGCCCAATAGCCCTAAACAAGGACCAGGCCCGAACCCGGGATGGAAACATATGGAAAAACCTCCCGATCACCAGGACACCAAACCCGGCGATCTGGAAGGAACCACACCCCTGGCGAGCAGACATGCGGACTGACTGGGAGCCCACACCAGCCAGACGTCGAGGTAGGCCATACACCGAATCTCAGACACAGACAGGGAACCAAGATCCGGGAAGATGCAAAAATTTCAAAGTGCTCAGCACAAAATAGGGCAGGCAACAAAACAGCCAGCCTGAAGCCCCACCACCAACCATGCCAGACCCAGAAAAACCTGGAGGAACGCGCCAAGAGGTGACCTGGAGGTCCAGGGCCACCATCCAGGCACCCGGCCCCCAACAGAAGCCGGACCCCAGAAGGATGGGACGGACCGACCACGTCCAACGTACCCACGAAGATGACACGACGAAACGCAGGGGAAGAAGCCCCCCCCGCCAGCTCTGAACCCCCAAAAGGGGAGAAGCCGTCACCGATGCCACCAGAGGCCGAAGACGACGCAAAGCGCCCAACAGCAGGACCATGCGAGAGGCAATAGAGCAAGCTGCTCCCCAGCACCCCGCCAACAGAGAAAAAAAAAAAATATAAATAAAAGTACAATACACATTATGCATATACATATCACCAACAAGATATGACATGTATACACATGCACACACACACACCCCACAGGTCACATGCACAAGCATACCCCAGGCATTAGGAAGCAATGTGGCGGAGGCTGACTCCTACACAGTGTTATAGTGTAGGGATGATAGAGCCCAACAGGCTCAG
>WNGS01083602.1:19361-29447 GCA_020271785.1 Procambarus virginalis
GTTAGTGGCAGACCAGCCTGGCACAGTGTGGTGTTAGTAGTGGCAGACCTGCCTGGCACAGTGTGGTGTTAGTAGTAGTGGCAGACGTGCCTGGCACAGTGTGGTGTTAGTAGTAGTGGCAGACCAGCCTGGCACAGTGTGGTGTTAGTAGTGGCAGACCTGCCTGACACAGTGTGGTGTTAGTAGTAGTGGCAGACCAGCCTGTCACAGTGTGGTGTTAGGAGTAGTGGCAGACGAGCCTGGCACAGTGTGGTGTTAGTAGTAGTGGCAGACCTGCCTGGCACAGTGTGGTGTTAGTAGTAGTGGCAGACCAGCCTGGCACAGTGTGGTGTTAGTAGTAGTGGCAGACCAGCCTGGCACAGTGTGGTGTTAGGAGTAGTGGCAGACCAGCCTGGCACGGTGTGGTGTTAGTAGTAGTGGCAGACCTGCCTGGCACAGTGTGGTGTTAGGAGTAGTGGCAGACCTGCCTGGCACAGTGTGGTGTTAGTAGTGGCAGACCTGCCTGGCACAGTGTGGTGTTAGTAGTGGCAGACCTGCCTGGCACAGTGTGGTGTTAGTAGTGGCAGACCTGCCTGGCACAGTGTGGTGTTAGTAGTGGCAGACCTGCCTGGCACAGTGTGGTGTTAGTAGTGGCAGACCAGCCTGGCACAGTGTGGTGTTAGTTGTGGCAGACCTGCCTGGCACAGTGTGGTGTTAGTAGTGGCAGACCTGCCTGGCATAGTGTGGTGTTAGTAGTAGTGGCAGACCTGCCTGGCACAGTGTGGTGTTAGTAGTAGTGGCAGACCAGCCTGGCATAGTGTGGTGTTAGTAGTGGCAGACCAGCCTGGCACAGTGTGGTGTTAGTAGTAGTGGCAGACCAGCCTGGCACAGTGTGGTGTTAGTAGTGGTGGCAGACCTGCCTGACATAGTGTGGTGTTAGTAGTAGTGGCAGACCTGCCTGGCACAGTGTGGTGTTAGTAGTGGCAGACCAGCCTGGCACAGTGTGGTGTTAGTAGTAGTGGCAGACCTGCCTGGCATAGTGTGGTGTTAGTAGTAGTGGCAGACCTGCCTGGCACAGTGTGGTGTTAGTAGTGGCAGACCAGCCTGGCACAGTGTGGTGTTAGTAGTGGCAGACCAGCCTGGCACAGTGTGGTGTTAGTAGTAGTGGCAGACCTGCCTGGCACAGTGTGGTGTTAGTAGTGGCAGACCAGCCTGGCACAGTGTGGTGTTAGTAGTGGCAGACCTGCCTGGCACAGTGTGGTGTTAGTAGTAGTGGCAGACCTGCCTGGCACAGTGTGGTGTTAGTAGTAGTGGCAGACCTGCCTGGCACAGTGTGGTGTTAGTAGTGGCAGACCAGCCTGGCACAGTGTGGTGTTAGTAGTGGCAGACCTGCCTGGCACAGTGTGGTGTTAGTAGTAGTGGCAGACCAGCCTGGCATAGTGTGGTGTTAGTAGTGGCAGACCAGCCTGGCACAGTGTGGTGTTAGTAGTGGTGGCAGACCTGCCTGGCACAGTGTGGTGTTAGTAGTAGTGGCAGACCTGCCTGGCACAGTGTGGTGTTAGTATTAGTGGCAGACCAGCCTGGCACAGTGTGGTGTTAGTAGTGGCAGACCTGCCTGGCACAGTGTGGTGTTAGTAGTGGTGGCAGACCAGCCTGGCACAGTGTGGTGTTAGTAGTAGTGGCAGACCTGCCTGGCACAGTGTGGTGTTAGTAGTAGTGGCAGACCTGCCTGGCATAGTGTGGTGTTAGTAGTAGTGGCAGACCTGCCTGGCATAGTGTGGTGTTAGTAGTAGTGGCAGACCTGCCTGGCACAGTGTGGTGTTAGGAGTAGTGGCAGACCTGCCTGGCACAGTGTGGTGTTAGTAGTAGTGGCAGACCAGCCTGACACAGTGTGGTGTTAGGAGTAGTGGCAGACCTGCCTGGCACAGTGTGGTGTTAGGAGTAGTGGCAGACCAGCCTGGCACAGTGTGGTGTTAGTAGTAGTGGCAGACCAGCCTGGCACAGTGTGGTGTTAGTAGTAGTGGCAGACCAGCCTGGCACAGTGTGGTGTTAGTAGTGGCAGACCTGCCTGGCACAGTGTGGTGTTAGTAGTGGCAGACCAGCCTGGCATAGTGTGGTGTTAGTAGTGGCAGACCAGCCTGGCACAGTGTGGTGTTAGGAGTAGTGGCAGACCTGCCTGGCACAGTGTGGTGTTAGGAGTAGTGGCAGACCAGCCTGGCACAGTGTGGTGTTAGTAGTAGTGGCAGACCAGCCTGGCACAGTGTGGTGTTAGTAGTGGCAGACCAGCCTGGCACAGTGTGGTGTTAGTAGTAGTGGCAGACCAGCCTGGCACAGTGTGGTGTTAGTAGTAGTGGCAGACCTGCCTGGCACAGTGTGGTGTTAGTAGTAGTGGCAGACCTGCCTGGCACAGTGTGGTGTTAGTAGTAGTGGCAGACCTGCCTGGCACAGTGTGGTGTTAGTAGTGGCAGACCTGCCTGGCACAGTGTGGTGTTAGTAGTAGTGGCAGACCTGCCTGGCACAGTGTGGTGTTAGTAGTAGTGGCAGACCTGCCTGGCACAGTGTGGTGTTAGTAGTAGTGGCAGACCTGCCTGGCACAGTGTGGTGTTAGTCACCCGTTGTTGGGGGTCAGTCACCCGTTGTTGGGGGTCAGTCACCCGTTGTTGGGGGTCAGTCACCCGTTGTTGGGGTCAGTCACCCGTTGTTGGGGGTCAGTCACCCGTTGTTGGGGGTCAGTCACCCGTTGTTGGGGGTCAGTCACCCGTTGTTGGGGGTCAGTCACCCGCTGTTGGGGGTTAGTCACCCGTTGTTGGGGGTCAGTCACCCGTTGTTGGGGGTCAGTCACCCGTTGTTGGGGGTCAGTCACCCGTTGTTGGGGGTCAGTCACCCGTTGTTGGGGGTCAGTCACCCGTTGTTGGGGGTCAGTCACCCGTTGTTGGGGGTCAGTCACCCGTTGTTGGGGGTCAGTCACCCGTTGTTGGGGGTCAGTCACCCGTTGTTGGGGGTCAGTCACCCGTTGATGGGGGTCAGTCACCCGCTGTTGGGGGTCAGTCACCCGCTGTTGGGGGTCAATGAGGGGGCGCGGGAATGGTGAAATGTGATAGTGTGTTTACTTAATTGTCTCTCTTTTCATATACACAGTCACCTCATTTTGATCTCATTAGGGCTAGCGATTTGATCCAGCTGACTTTCGTTGAGGGCATGTGGTACCATGCAGGGTCTGCGTAGTTATGAGGTGGCAGGTGTTCTGCAGGAAGGCAGACACAGGTGTTGAGCAGGACAACTGGGTCAGGCCTCGGGCATCACATCCTAATATATGCGGCACATAAGATAACTTGACACATGGGTGACGTCAAAGACCCAAAGTCCCTTCCATGCACCCGCCAAACCCTGTTGATGTTTATATTTTTGACCCCTGTTTATGGATGAAAGACGGTTTACATCCAACCCGTCCTCGACTCAAGTCCATTCCATCCAGCGGTCGACCCCACAGACGCATTCATAATTTTGTACATGCTGTTCATTGAAAACGGGAATTTTCTCATATATCAATTATTATTATAATATATTAGCATATTGTGCATATATAGTCAAAGGTTAGGTTAGGTATTTACGTTCTGTTGGCGATTATTTAAATTAATAGTACGTGAGTACTACAAGGACGGGCTCTTACATCCGACTCCAGCCCGTCCTTCAAACAAAGACCCAAAAGTGATTCCAAGCACCCGCCAACCCCCAGCTGTTTATGAATGAAAAATGTTTTCTAAAGAATTCCTTACCCTCAGTACTCTACTATCTAAAAGCTAAGAACGCACGAATTCTCACTATTGACGATCGTCAGAATTGGTACTATCTAAACAGAGTAATATATATCAATATTAATTTACATTTGAAAAAAATCTTGTTTTGAATGAACAGCAAGTTAAAATTGACGAATGCATCTGGGGTCGACCGCAGGATGGAATGGACTATGTCTGAGGACGGGTTAAACACAGGACGAGTGGCATAATGGCAAGAATTTATTTATTTACAGACAGACTTAAGCTGTTCACTCTTCAGTCTTTTAATATTTCACTTCAGTTAAGCTCTACTGCAACTTTGTTATTTTAACTAGAAAATTACTTTATTTTTACTGTACAGATGAATCACGATATTGACTTAGTCTTGCAGTCTGTTGCGTCTGAACGTGTCGGTTGTGTGTCTTGCTTCACGCAAGTGTCACTTCAAGCCCGTACCGCGATATTCCTTTCTTTTAGCGGTGGTATTTTATAATCTTTTGCACGAACTTGAAGGACGAGTGAGGACCTGGACGGTGTTCCTGGCGCCACTGGCTGTGGAGCTCCTGCTCAACACGTCCGAATTAAACAAAGGTTGTAGCAGGACTCCAGGCACGTGTGAAGTGTGTTCACCAGTAGAGGAAATGCGGGACAACATTGTGAATATATGGAAATCTTCTCATTGAATTGGCCACGGTCCTTGTTCACTCATATGTAGAAACTCCAACCACTTGGGCTGAACGGTAGAGCGACGGTCTCGCTTCATGCAGGTCGGCGTTCAATCGCCGACCGTCCAAGTGGTTTGGCAGCATTCCTTTCCCCCCGTCCCATCCTAAATCTTTATCCTGACCCATTCCAAGTGCTATGTAATCTAATGTCTTGGCGCTTTCTCCTGATACTTCCTTCCCTTCCCCCTCATATGTAGAAACACGGCTTCGCTCCTCTACCTCCACATAGGACCTCGTGTGGGCTCTGTAACATTAGAGTGCTGAGCATGTCGTGGGCTCTAAATAGAGTCCAGATGCATGAGGTCTCCGGCCTCTCACATTTGGAGAGGCTGAAGGTTGAGGCCTCTCAAGCCTCAGGCAAATGTGAGAGGTCTCATGCTACACTATCTCACGCCCTGGAGATAGTTCCTATGTCATGAGCGATAGGAACTATGCACAATGCTCTACACTGTCAGTGCATAGTGTTATACTTCTAACTCACAATGCAAATGCAACCGCCCTACATTGCAACTGGAAGTCAGGGGTGGAAACTGTGGAACCATTCTCTCACAATTAATGTATTATAGTAATCCCAGGCATGAAGTTCAGGCAGCCGGCTCAACCATTCTCAATTTATATACAAATTCTGTTCAAACTGCACAAATGAGCAATGAATATGGTCATTATAGTTTGTTAAAATATTTCAACACCTGAACTGGGCGAGTTACTCTACAAACTCTGGACAAAGTTGGAACAATAATTTGAAGGATAGTTCAGTATTGCAAATTTGGCAGGTAAGTTTACTGGATATAATTTTAACTACCAGGCAGAAGCGTGGAAATATTACACTAGAGTGAAAATTTTAGTTATATATATATATTATATATATATATATATATATATATATAATATATATATATATATATATATTATATATATAACACCAGAATTACGAAATGATTTTGGAGAACTCCTATTTCAGCTAACCTGATGTAAGAAAATAGTTAGGGATAGAAGCCTAAATCAGAAGATAGTAAAATACAGAATATGCGGTCATATTCAATGAAACATGTTAAAAGAAAACCTGCTGCCAGTATACACCATATATATATATATATATCTATATATATATATATATATATATATATATATATAGATATATATATTGATATATAATAATTATATATATAATATACTAACTGTACCCGGCCACGCGTTGCTGTGGCTCAGCAACCCATGTGCGTTGCGGAGCCTCGCACCTTTCCGTGTCTCCCAGTGCTCCCCGCCATTTCCCCTTACCCATCTCCTTGTTCTCCAAACCATTCCTCACTCTCCTGTCCCTTCGTCCTCCCAACCATTCCCCATTCCCCTTCGCCTGGCCTAATAGTCCCTCGTTCCCCACCATTCCTCCTCCCCGTCCCTGTGTCGTCCCCACCAATCCCCACTCCACCATCCCCTCGTCCTTCTAACCATTCCCCACTCCACCGTCCCCCTTATACTCTCCTCCATCTCCCACTCCCCAGTCCGCCCGCCCTCCTATCATTCCCCTCTTCCCTGTTCCCTCGTCCTTCGCACCATCCCCCACTCTTCTGTCTCTCGTCCTCCCCACTATTACCCCCCCCCTTGTCTCGTCGTCCTCAGTACAATCCCCCACTCCCTTTCCCTCGTCCTTCCCACCATTCCCCACTCCCTCGTCTGATGCATTCCCAAATGATTTGATGTTCCCATCAGAAAATTGGGAACATCAAATGATCTGATGTTCCCATCACTGAAATATAAGAAAATACTTAAAAAACGAAATGAAAAAAATGAAGAAATAAAAAATAAACTGTACTCTTGAAATGAACGATTTGGTAAACAACAAGCTCAATTCCAGCGCAATGTCACAAAATAATTTAATCAAATGAAAATAATTCGAAATCTATGAAAATTCAATTTATCAATGAAATTGGAAACATTGAAATGTAATAGTAACATATTTAGTATAGCGTGAGTTGTTCTTACGTGCAACAGATGGCGCTGTTTCTTAAAACAGAATAATGTTTTTACCTTTTACAAGTTTGGCATCTATACTTATACTTACGAAATGAACAGTGTGGTAAACAATACAGATCAATTCCAACACAATGTCACACAAAATAATTAAATTAAAATTAAAATAAATCAAAATCTCTGAAAAATATATTTATTAATGCAGTTGGAAACATTGAAGTGGAAATCATAACATATTTAGTATAGCGTGTGTGTTTGCTATTACGTTCAACAGATGGCACTGTTTTTTCTTTAAATTATGTTTTTACCTGTCACAGGTGTGGCATCTATATAGTAGGCTTATAAAAACATGTGCATATTCAAATGAAACGTTGTGTCAGAATTTCAAAACAATCAATGAAGAACTTTGGGAGATAACAGCGTGTGTTGCCCTTACATCCAACAGATGTCGCTGTTATATCAAAAAAGCATGTTTTTACCCATCACTGGTGAGGCATGTATATAGTAAGTATATAAAAACACGCGCCTATTCAAATGCAAAGTAGTGTCAACATTTCAAAGCAATTGGTAAAGAGGTTTCGAAGATTTCTCTCACATGAAAAACACATTAAAACACAGTTAAAAAAAACATGTTTTTTCCATCACAGACGTGACAGCAACATAATGTGTATATAAAACCCGCTCGGATGCGAATGGAACATTGTGTGAAAATTTCTAAGCAATTGGTGAAGAACGTTCGGAGATCAACGATTTTGAACAAACGAGCATTTACATATATATATATATATATATATATATATATATATATATAAGCACATACTTGCATGAACCACAAGAGAAGATTAACAATCTTTAGACAACACCCACCAGTGGGACTCGAACCCAGAAAGCACAACTATCTTCCAATAGCTGCCATAACTAGTATGCCTTAACCCACTACACCAAGTCAGACCCTTAAAAGAGATAGAGACTTCGAAGTATTTACCTCAAATATCTCCACCTCCCAAGGGCGCCAGATTAGTGAGGGGTCACTCAAGCATTTTTCATCAAGCCACTGTCAATGTGGGAGAACTCGTGTCTATGCTATAAGCACATACTTGCATGAACCACAAGAGAAGATTAACAATCTTTAGACAACACCCACCAGTGGGACTCGAACCCAGAAAGCACAACTATCTTCCAATAGCTGCCATAACTAGTATGCCTTAACCCACTACACCAAGTCAGACCCTTAAAAGAGATAGAGACTTCGAAGTATTTACCTCAAATATCTCCACCTCCCAAGGGCGCCAGATTAGTGAGGGGTCACTCAAGCATTTTTCATCAAGCCACTGTCAATGTGGGAGAACTCGTGTCTATGCTATAAGCACATACTTGCATGAACCACAAGAGAAGATTAACAATCTTTAGACAACACCCACCAGTGGGACTCGAACCCAGAAAGCACAACTATCTTCCAATAGCTGCCATAACTAGTATGCCTTAACCCACTACACCAAGTCAGACCCTTAAAAGAGATAGAGACTTCGAAGTATTTACCTCAAATATCTCCACCTCCCAAGGGCGCCAGATTAGTGAGGGGTCACTCAAGCATTTTTCATCAAGCCACTGTCAATGTGGGAGAACTCGTGTCTATGCTATAAGCACATACTTGCATGAACCACAAGAGAAGATTAACAATCTTTAGACAACACCCACCAGTGGGACTCGAACCCAGAAAGCACAACTATCTTCCAATAGCTGCCATAACTAGTATGCCTTAACCCACTACACCAAGTCAGACCCTTAAAAGAGATAGAGACTTCGAAGTATTTACCTCAAATATCTCCACCTCCCAAGGGCGCCAGATTAGTGAGGGGTCACTCAAGCATTTTTCATCAAGCCACTGTCAATGTGGGAGAACTCGTGTCTATGCTATAAGCACATACTTGCATGAACCACAAGAGAAGATTAACAATCTTTAGACAACACCCACCAGTGGGACTCGAACCCAGAAAGCACAACTATCTTCCAATAGCTGCCATAACTAGTATGCCTTAACCCACTACACCAAGTCAGACCCTTAAAAGAGATAGAGACTTCGAAGTATTTACCTCAAATATCTCCACCTCCCAAGGGCGCCAGATTAGTGAGGGGTCACTCAAGCATTTTTCATCAAGCCACTGTCAATGTGGGAGAACTCGTGTCTATGCTATAAGCACATACTTGCATGAACCACAAGAGAAGATTAACAATCTTTAGACAACACCCACCAGTGGGACTCGAACCCAGAAAGCACAACTATCTTCCAATAGCTGCCATAACTAGTATGCCTTAACCCACTACACCAAGTCAGACCCTTAAAAGAGATAGAGACTTCGAAGTATTTACCTCAAATATCTCCACCTCCCAAGGGCGCCAGATTAGTGAGGGGTCACTCAAGCATTTTCATCAAGCCACTGTCAATGTGGGAGAACTCGTGTCTATGCTATAAGCACATACTTGCATGAACCACAAGAGAAGATTAACAATCTTTAGACAACACCCACCAGTGGGACTCGAACCCAGAAAGCACAACTATCTTCCAATAGCTGCCATAACTAGTATGCCTTAACCCACTACACCAAGTCAGACCCTTAAAAAGATAGAGACTTCGAAGTATTTACCTCAAATATCTCCACCTCCCAAGGGCGCCAGATTAGTGAGGGGTCACTCAAGCATTTTTCATCAAGCCACTGTCAATGTGGGAGAACTCGTGTCTATGCTATAAGCACATACTTGCATGAACCACAAGAGAAGATTAACAATCTTTAGACAACACCCACCAGTGGGACTCGAACCCAGAAAGCACAACTATCTTCCAATAGCTGCCATAACTAGTATGCCTTAACCCACTACACCAAGTCAGACCCTTAAAAGAGATAGAGACTTCGAAGCATTTACCTCAAATATCTCCACCTCCCAAGGGCGCCAGATTAGTGAGGGGTCACTCAAGCATTTTCATCAAGCCACTGTCAATGTGGGAGAACTCGTGTCTATGCTATAAGCACATACTTGCATGAACCACAAGAGAAGATTAACAATCTTTAGACAACACCCACCAGTGGGACTCGAACCCAGAAAGCACAACTATCTTCCAATAGCTGCCATAACTAGTATGCCTTAACCCACTACACCAAGTCAGACCCTTAAAAGAGATAGAGACTTCGAAGTATTTACCTCAAATATCTCCACCTCCCAAGGGCGCCAGATTAGTGAGGGGTCACTCAAGCATTTTTCATCAAGCCACTGTCAATGTGGGAGAACTCGTGTCTATGCTATAAGCACATACTTGCATGAACCACAAGAGAAGATTAACAATCTTTAGACAACACCCACCAGTGGGACTCGAACCCAGAAAGCACAACTATCTTCCAATAGCTGCCATAACTAGTATGCCTTAACCCACTACACCAAGTCAGACCCTTAAAAGAGATAGAGACTTCGAAGTATTTACCTCAAATATCTCCACCTCCCAAGGGCGCCAGATTAGTGAGGGGTCACTCAAGCATTTTTCATCAAGCCACTGTCAATGTGGGAGAACTCGTGTCTATGCTATAAGCACATACTTGCATGAACCACAAGAGAAGATTAACAATCTTTAGACAACACCCACC
>WNGS01083604.1:12619-26921 GCA_020271785.1 Procambarus virginalis
AAGGCTTTCTGCAATGCCAAAAATTAGGCAGTCGGCCCAATCCTCTCTTTCGTGCCATAGTTTTGTTGCCTGGTCGGAGAATTCAATTAACCCTGTGAGGCAGGACTAACTTGCCATCCCTGAGTGGTGGAGTGGTGTTGTAATGGCAGTGTGGTGGGTGTGGTTGGTAATGGTTGTGTGGTAGTGTGGCATGGTATGATGGTGTGAAACCGATCTGTGAGATTTATATTTATTTGATTTATATGAATTTATATAAATTTATATTTACGTTAATTATAATTTCGATAGCAATTGTATGATGTTAAGTGGACTGTATTTCTGCAATATTTCTCACAAATCGATCCTTACACATTAGGGGGGGGTTATATTAAATTTATATATATGCAGCCAATCAAACTACAGTATTAACTACATATATTAGTATATAAATTGAGGAGGTCCTTATCTTATTGTATGGTAGGCTTAGTCCACCAGGTATAACTAGGATGTAGACACCAAATTATCCTCGTGAGAGGCTAGCTTTCAGCACCCCAAGTAACTGATGTACCAAGATTAATTCTTGCTTCCTCTTCTTGTTCCTGTCAAAGGGCACTAGCTGTAAAGCCAGAATCCTAATATATGACAGCTATATCAAATGAAACACTGTATATTATAAGATAAGGACCAAGGCTTAATTACCTGTGTTGAGTCGATCGTTCGTGTTCCAACCGGAAATAATCCTATCCAACATAACATTACTGGCTAATAATGACTTAGACAAGATTTCGGAAACACACTCCCCTTGTGGTTGTTGACAGCGTGTTGATGATGGTAGAACTCTTAAGTTGATCTCCATAACACTTCGTCCAAGAGAACTATAGGAGCCGAATTCGCTCCAACGACTCTGGTCTTAACAACCAATGGCCACCAAACAAACAATTTCCATCCCTTCACACCACTGACGCTCTTGGGTCACTTTGTCCAGATGTCAATAAGTGATAGAAGGGTCCCATTTACTTTATTTTGATACTGATAATTAAGTTAATTCAAATGAGATGTTTTTATGATAAGTCCAAAGACTAATGTATTTAAGAATAATTCCCAACAGAGAAGCTGGTGAATTTATAGTACTATGTGGCAATGATATCCCGTTTTCTATTGACGGAAAATTCCACTACAAGCTACATTTTCTAAGGGTTAACATGTGTATACAACAGCAGCAATATTATCTGCTTGTTGTATGTATTATTATTAAATGGTGTCGGGTTTTCCGACAGATGGTATGGTAGTGGTAGTGTGGTAATAAGGTGTAGTGAGGTGGGGTAGTGTGGTGTGGTGGCATAATGTGGTAGTGTGTGGGGGTATGGTGGTGCTGTTGTGTGGTAATATGGAGTGGTGGTGTAGTGTGTTAGTGTTGTGTAGTAATGTGCTGTAGTAGTGTGGTAATATGGTGTGACGGCGTGGTGTGGTAGTGGGGGTAATAGTGTGATGAGGTAGTGTTGTGAGGAAGTGTTGGGGTTGTATGTTTGTGTGGTGTGGTGTAGTGTGGAGTGTGTGGTGGTGGTGTGATTTGTTAGTGGTAGTGTATATTCACCTAGTTGTGCTTGCGGGGGTTGATCTCTTGTCTTTCAGCCCGCCTCTCAACTGTCAATCAATCAATTATTACTAACTACTATTTTTTCCACACACACACTCACCTCTGGAAGTAGCCCATAACAGCTGTCTAACTCCCAGGTACCTATTTACTGCTATTTAACAGGTGCATCAGACTGAAGAAAACTACCCATTTGTTTTCCGCCGACGCAGGGGATCGAACCCGGTCCCTAGGGCCACGAGTCTAGAGTGCTGACAGTGTGTGTGGTGGTGATAGTGGTGTGTGTTATAGTGTGGTAGTGTGTGGTGGTGGTGGTTTGGTGTGGAAATGGTGGTGGAGTAGTGTGTGGAGGTGTATTGTGATAGAGGTAGTGTGTTGTGTTAGTCTGGTGTTATGTAGTAGTAGTGGTTTGTCGTGGTGGTGTGGTGTGGTAGTAGTGGTGTGTAGTGGCGGTTTGGTGAAGTGTGTTAGTGGTGTGTGGTATAGTGTTGTAGTGGGTTGATGCTGGTGTGGTGGTGGTGATAGTGGTTGTGAAAGTGCTGGTGGTGGTAGTGGAGGTGCTGGTGGTGATAGTGGAGGTGCTGGTGGTGATAGTGGAGGTGCTGGTGGTGGTGCTATTGGAGGTGGTGGTGGTGTAACTAGGCTTGTTGTAAGAATTATCCAGAATCTTTTAGCTACAAGCGAGAATGGGAAGCTGGACCACGTTGTGACCCCGGGAGCAGCCCTGAGGGAATTCGCGGTGAAAATAATTGACGCCTTTGTTCACAAGTTTCGTATAATGAATCATTCTATAGTATTCACTTATTTAGAGGAATCAGTCTTCATTCAAATTGTATGTATAGTATTACTGTTTATAATGTCAAGAGTATTCTAATTATTAGGATTTTGAGTTAAGTTACCATCAGTGACGTCACGAGCCAGAACTAAGTTGTAAGGCGGAGTGACTGGAGGTCATAGGTCACCCGAGGTTCCATGTCCTCTATTTCTCAAAGGTCAAATAGCCATTTTGTAATCGGGAATAGCGCTTCCTTAATTAAACTTCAGTTACAATATTCAACCAATCTGGATCATTCAGTGCAACAGAGGTTAGTTGTTATAACTTAAGCCTTGTAAGTAACTTAACGATGCGGAAGAATACAGTGCTGGCTTCTGTGTAGAGCAGAGCAAGGGAGAAGCAGTGTGGTGTGAGAAACAACTCGGGCAGGTGGCCTTCCATCATCGGCCTCCAGACAGCACAAAACTTCCAGCTGGTCTATAAGGTATAGTTGCTAGGAGTTTTTTATAGGGATAGTCAATCATTGCCTGACAGGGAGTGCTTCAATTATTTAGATTTTGTTTAGTTTTTAATAAACCATTTAGTTATTAATGTGCATTTTCATTATTTCCATTTTTGTGTATTTATGTGAACTTGTCCTTGTCACGTGGGCCCCACGAGGCCGAGTTGAAACTGGGCGCCGATTCTAACACCAAATCGGAATTCATCATTACCGTTGATTTTTAATTAATTCCACACTTAAGATCCAAAGTCATATGTTCCTAGTGGGGATCAAGCCCAAGGTGATTGATTAGCATGATCGATCCGACCTCGATCATTGCTCAGTGTTACTGGTCTGGTGGTGGCGGTGGAGGAGATCCTAGAGCTTTGCTAGAAGCCTGTTTCACGTCACACGGGTTGTAGAATCTCAAGTCGGTAAATCGTCTTAAGACCAGGTGGCGTGGGGTCGGCTAAAAGTAATGGTGATGGTGGTGGTAGTGGAGGTGCTAGTGGTAGTGAAGAAGGTGTTGTGGTGGACGAAGGTTGCTGAGGATCCTGGTGGTTGGTGGTACTGATGGTTGATGGTAGTTAGGGTTGATGGTTATTGTAGTTGACGATTGTGGTGGTTGGTGTGGAAGTGTGGTTGATGGATGTGGCGTTTTACTGAAGTGGTGGTTGACGAAAGCAGTGGTTGTTGGAAAGGGTGGTTGATTTTAATTTTTTTTTATTTTTTTTTATTTTACATGGAAGCATGCAAGAGAATACATAAACCAAGTGAAATATAACAAAACAAAACAAGAAACCGCCTGCCAGAAGGACCGACAGCCCAGGACAACAAAGTATCAAAATCATGAAAAGGCATACACAGGGAACATGAGAACACACAACAAGACACAAACAAAAAACAATGACAAAACAGGAAGCAATGCAAACAATAAAACATAGTAACATTTATAAAACAATATATCAGTATAGAACAAAACAAACAAAATCACCGGCCTGAAAGGACGACAAACAAAGTACTCCATTTTTTACTTGCAAGCATGCAAGTTAAATACAATAAAAACAAGAAAACAACAAAGAAAACATAATAAAACAAAACAAAACAAGGAACCACTGGCCAGAAGGACCGACAGCACAGTACATCAAATTACAAAATACAATAAACAAAAAAGCACCGACAACAAAGCACAACAGGAGGTACAACATGAAATATAACACAAGAAACCACAAATACACAATAAGCCATATGAAAAAAACACGTAAAGCATTAATAACACCAGGGCAAGGCACAACAAAACAGGAACAAAACACTCACACCAAACCAAGCGCCTCGCAACAAACACAGGGAGAGGCACGGGCACAAACTACAATAAGGGCAAACAAAACTACCAGAAGGGCACACAGCACGACAGGAACCAAAAAAGACAGGAAATCAATGGACATACTTGCCTGGGAACATGTCCCGCGGGAACAGTACATGGAACGCCTCCCAGAGCAACCACAACCGAGGATCGTCTACATCCACCAGGGACGCCATGGCATCCGGAACCCGGCAACAAACACTCGCAAACAGGGGACCAGATAGTATCCCTTCTGAGGCAAGTAACTGCCACTCTCCCCCACAGCAAGGGAACCCACCCACCCTGAGAGTCCGCCAAGCTTTCATAAAGCACCACCCGGCAATCCCTTTCCAGTGACCCGGCGGCATCACAGACGCCGGCAACACGTCCCCCAGGTCCCAACGAGTATCCTCGCAGGAACAGGCCGGACATAGGGTACCACCACTGGGGAACCATCGGTGACGGGCATACCACCAGACGACTGCACAGAATCTGGGCAGCGCGCATCCTTCGCAAGGTCACTACCAGGCTACGCCCAGCACCAGCATCCACACCATCCCGGGTAGCGGAAGCCACCACTCCCCACTGCAGAGAGTCCCCGTGCTGAGAAGGAACAGAAGGCACCCCGGGATACGAGCACCAGCAGGCTCATGGACCGCCGCCACCATCAACTGCGGAGGACAACGACACACCTGGATCCACACCAGCAACACTCGAAGACCCACAGTCACAGAATTCCCCAACATCGGCCCAGGCAGAAGACGAACGCCGGGAACGTTTGGGCTCCGGCCGGATATCGTCAGAGCCAGAAGCGGACCCAGAAACCCGGGCACCACCAGCCGGACGAACCGATGCCCGATGCAGAACGGCAGCAGCCTCCACCACAGGAGGAACCTGGCCACACACAGCAGGAGGCTCCGCAGCCACCCCAACACCCAACACATCTGGGACCTGAGGCGAGGACACAGGGCGCCAGGCGCAGCAGCCGAAGACGAAGTAGAAGACGACGACGCCCCACGGGAGCACCAGGAAGGCCCACGGGAGCCACGAGGTCATCGACAGGAGCAGGGAGACTATCGACGGCATCGCAATACCCGGAGGAGGTCTGCAACAACCGGAGGCTCGACGGCGATGCAGGGGGGGGGGGGGGGGGGTACCAGGACTTGCACCTCTTCATCTCCAGAATCCTTGCCCTGAGGGAGCGGCGGGAAATCCTCTTCTCTGAACAAGTTGACAGGGGCAGCGGGGGTCGCAGAGCACCCGGCAGCCTGATGCCCCAATAGGCCACACCGGAAACAGGTAAGGGGCTGCCGGGCATAAAACACCCGGACGTAGTAACCCATCAGCCAGACAGAAGACAGTATATCCGACTGCAGGCGCATACCCAAGGTACGAATGTTCGTCCTCCATCCTGCATACCTCCCTGAAGAGAGTGTATTCACTCCCACTCTGACAACTGCACCATACCTCCCGAAGTAACGCAGGAGGAGGTCCGCAGGGAATTCAAGGGGCGCACCATGGACACTGACATACGTCAGGGCACCACTGCGATCCAAAATCACCACAGAGCCGTCACCATCCGGCAACGGCAACGTACGCCCCTCGTACCGATGGAGGAAGTCCCGGTACTCCACCTCACCCACAAACTTGATAACAACCCGGTGGGCTGTAACAAGTTCAACACCGTAGACAGCCTCCACGGGGACACGAAGCATATAACACATTACCATCCCTATGGCCGGATAATCAACCTTACTAGTGAACTCCAGACCCACGGAGTTCACACGTACAGCAGGGGGAAGAAGGCCCCCCATGTCAAAACTGCCACATCAGCACGCAGCCAGGCAACAAGTAGACTGGGAGGGCAGAGACGCCCACACCACCTCGCGACCAGAATGGCAATCACCCCGACCACCAGGAAGGGCCGGCGAGACGTCTTTACACCAGGGCAGCCAGGGCCAGACTCCTCATTGATTTTAAGTGGTTGATGATGGTAGTCGGGGTTGATGGTAGTGATGGTTGGTGGTGGTTGGGGTTGATGCTTGATGATTATGGTGGTTGATGATTGTGGAGGTTAATGATTATGGTGGTTGATAAAAGTGGTGGTTGATGGTTTAGGTTGGTGGTAGTGGTAGTAGATGGTTATAGTGATTGATGATTACGGTGTTTGAAGAGTGTGGTGGTTGGTGGTGGTGGTGGATGATGGTTATGATGGTTGATGATTATGGTGGTTGATGATTGTGTAGGTTAATGATTATGGTGGTTGATAAAAGTGGTGGTAAATGGACGTTGTAGTTGATAGTAGTGGTGGCTGATGGTTTTGGTGGTTGATGATTTTGCTCGTTGATGATTGTGGTTGTTGATGATTTAAGTTGTTTATAGAAGTTGTGGTAAATGATCATGGTGGATGATGGCTGTGGTGGATGATGGTTGTGGTGGTTGATGGTTGTGGTTGGTGGTAGTGGTGGTTAATGGTCATGGTTGTTGACCATAGTGGTGGTTGTTGGTTATTGTGTTTGATAATTGTGGTGGTTGATGACTGTGATGGTTGGTGGCACTGGTGGTTGATGGTAGTGGTTGGTGGCATTTGTGGTTGATGATTGTGGTTGGTGGTAGTAGTTGTTATGATTGATTGTTAATGGTTGTGGTTGGTGGCATTTGTGGTTGATGGTTGTGGTTGGTAGTAGTGGTGGTTATGGTTGGTGGTAGTGGTTGCTGATGGGAATGGTGGTTGTGGTTGGTGGCAGTCGTGTTGGTGGCAATAGTGATTGATGGTAGTAGTTGATGATAGTGATTGTTGGTGTTGATGGTTGTGTTGTGGTAGTGGTGGTCTGGTGGTAATATGGTTCAGTGGTGTGGTAGTGTAGAGGGGGTCATGCAGTAATTACAGTGTGGTAGTTGTGGTAGTAGTTGGGTACTAGTTGTGGAAGTGTGTTGAGGTAGTATCGTGCGGTGGTGTGGTAGTGGTCTTGCTGTTGGTGGTAGTGGTCTTGCTGTTGGTGGTAGTGGAGGTGCTATTGGTGGTAGTGGAAGTGATGTTGGTGGTAGTGGAAGTGCTGGTGGGGGTAGTAGGGGAGATGCTAGTGGTGGTGGTGTTAGTGGAGGTGGAGGTGTTGGTGGTGGTGGTAGTAGAGGTACTGGTGGTAGTGGTAGTGGAGGCGCTAGTGGTTGTAATGAAGGTGCTGGTGGTGGAGGTAGTGAAGGTGCTGCAGGTGGCGGTGGTGGAGGCAGTGGCCGGCCTGGCATAAAGACGCAATTCTGTCATAGTCGCTAGACCTGTAGGACGTAGGTTCACTGGGTCGGCCAGCCAAGTGAAACTACTGTCTCCTAGTAATCTTCAGATCTGCGCGATGGGGGTCCGCAGTAGTAGTAGTAGAATCCGGGAACTCGTCGTATTTACATGTGATAGCAAGGAAGTGTATTAATCAGACCGTGAGAAGTGGGTAAAGTTCATACATGCAGGTAGGAATAGACTGTGTCGTAAGTCCCCATCTCAGTTATCAATCAGACTCCATCTGAATCTGCTAGTGTCATGTAGCAGTGGAGTAATCTGGGAATATTTTGCCAGTCTTCAGGGCAGTTTTCCCATAGAAATTTGTGGGAATTTCGGTAGACTTTGTCATTCATAGTGTTCGGCACCATCTTGTACGAACGCCATGCTTCGCCTTGAGCCAGGTGCAAAGCCGGCAGAGTGAGTAAGGGTACGAAGTGAGCTGAGCTGCGCGAGTCACTGCGCTGGTCTACCAACTAAGCCTAGCCGCCACCCAGGACTTGTACTGTTGTGTGCAAACGTACATGTGTGTGTGTGTAGTCACACGGAAACACATTCATAGTTATTAAACTGGGACCTTATGGGCTGTCCTAGTGTGTTTATACTTCATTCTGGTGGGATTTCATGTACTTACATTTCTAGGTGATTTATGATTATCGTGCCCCATGTCCGTGTAGTCTTTTGCTGGAGAGGAGGTCCCGAGCCAGTCGTCATCATTTCACTGTAGAGTGACTGTTATGTATCACCGTGGACTTCCTGGCATTTGATTATTGTGGAGTATTACCAGTGTGTGTTTTTATACAAGTGTTGTGTTTCCCAGGACTGTGATAGTGTAATTATATATATGTATATGTGGCTGACCTGTATAACGTTATTTTGGTGGATTTGTGAAGTGTGAGCAACGACGCTGTCGGGAGTGACAGCTGACAGCTCCGTCGAGTAACGTAATTCACGGGAGTAATAATCGATCCGTGGGATCGATAATCACTTGCCCAAGTTAATTAGGAGTGTGTTATCTCCCTAGTGTTTCAGATTAGCGTTTAATAGCTGAAGGTTACAGGTGAGGTCAGGAGGTACGATAAATATAATTGTAGTATTACGAAACTTAGTGTAACATTACTACGGGTGCAGTAAATGGTTGAGCCGTATTCTATTTTTTTTAAATGCATGCATGCGTATAAATACAATAAAACGAAACAAATTACAAAATCACAAAACCACATAATCACAGAAAATACCGGCCTGAAGGGCCGACAACAAAAAACAAACATAATGCAAGATAGTATAAAAAGAATAGTGCAGTACATGTCATTCATATTTAAGCATACAGGCAAGCATGCTTAAGACAAACAGATCAAAACAGCACAAATTACAAAAGCACAAAAGTATAAATTTCCAAATACACAAAATATCGGCCCAAAGGCCGACAACAAAAACAATAAGCACAACAGGACAATTACAAAGTACCCAAACCCGCACCCAACAACCCAACTCTTGAAAGACAACACAAAACAAGCCTACTGGCCCCAGAAACCACATGGAGAGGCACAAATGCAGAATTACAACAAAATAAATAAAACACTCCCAATCACATCCGCACCCCACGCACACAAACGAACACACCACAACACATAGCACATACACGAAAAAAATCACTTAAAACGAGGAAACACCTCAATGGGAGGCGTATATTTCTCAGGAAACTCATGCAGAGGATATTTCTGATTATAAGTCTCCCACATTAAGTACTCCCAGTCGGTAGGACAACGATCCCCTTGCTTCAGGGGGGCGTGCATAAACTGGAGAATCACCAGATCAGGCGGAAGCGGCAGCTCCTGGAGCTGAGCGGCAGTTGTCGCATAATGAGGTAAGGTAGAGCGAATGGCAGCAGAAAACATGGAAGACGTGGACGCAGGCCAGAGAGATGGCCCCGCCGCCGGACGCACAAGAGAAGAAGACGAAGGCCACCGAGACGGCAACACCACACCCGACACTGCAGGAGATGCAGAAGAGACGGTTGGAGACGGGAGAAGAGGCAAAACCGCCGCCGATGAAACAGGGGACGAAACTGGGGGAACGGAACCCCCATATCGAGCAGTCTTATTTAACACCACCACCCGGTCACTACACTCACCAGCAGGAGGAACCACCCCCCACGCAGAACCGGAACCATCCGACGCAGGCGACGCACCAGAAGCAAGCTCCACAGGCACCTCACTAGAAGAAACACCGAGACTGGCAGCCGGAGGCACATGGACCTCCGCCAAAACCGAAGAATGCGACGCAGCCAGAACCTCACCGCCGTCACTGGAAGACCCACCATCGTCAAATTCTCCCATATCAGCCCAAGCAGAAGATCGCCGGGAACGCTTGGGTACCGGCAGCACATCATCAGAGCCGGATGCCAACCCAGAGACCCGGTCAACACAAGCCGGGCGAACCGACGCTCTACGCAGGACAGCAGCATCCTCAACCAAATGGGGAACCAGGTCAAGCACAGTAGGAGGCCCCACAGCCACCCCAGCACCTAGCACAGCCTGGGCAGATGGTGAGGGTGCAGTGACAGGCACCACAGGTGAAGAACAGGAAGACGGGAGCCGGAAGAACCACGGGAGTATCCAGGATATCAACCGGGGCAGGACGAACACCCGACGGCGACACCACCTCCTGAGGAGAGGCAACCACAACAGGAGGCGCAACAGGTGAATCAGCCTCCAGAGGATTGGCGACAGCAACAGGAGGCGCATCAGGTGACACATGGGGCATGGCAGCAGCCAAGGAGACGTCCACATACACCGATGCTTCCTCCACAGGGAGCGGCGGGAAATCCTTCTCACGGAAGAGGTTGACGGGCGTGACGGCAGGTTCAGAGCACCCAGCAGCCTGATTGCCCAAGAGGCCACAACGGTAACACCTATGGGGCTGACGAGCATAATACACCCTAACATAGCACCCCAGAAGCTTCACTTGAGACGGAATGTCCGCCCGCAGCCTCATTCCTAGGGTGTGAATATTCGACCACACACCCTTTAGCAGATCCGAGGAGAGCAGGTGCAGCCGCACACTGACGACTGCTCCAAACTGGCCAAAATAATGCCTCAGTAGCCCCTCCGGGAATTCCAAGGGCTCCCCATGCACGCTTTCATACGTGATGGCACCACTGCGATCGGAGACAGTCACAGTGCCTGCACCTTCTGGCAGGAGCAAGGTCCGCCCCTCGTAACGATGTAAAAACGCCCTATACACGTCCTCCGTCGTTAGTTTAACAATCACCCTATGGGCAGTCCCCAGCTCAATGCCCTAAATATCCCCCCACAGGGACCCGCAGCATGTCACACAGCACCAACCCCACCTCATGATATCCCACTCGAGCAGAAAACGCGAGGCCTATAGACTGGGTACGCACAACAGGGGGGAGGTGTCTCCCATGGCCCCGACACGCCAAACTGCACCCGCCCCCTCGCAATTCCAGGCAGCAAATGGCAGGTCAGACGAGAACGTTCGAACCCCCTGGCGGCCAACGAACCTTCTCCTATTCTAATTAAGTGCTTTAAAGCACCGTAGGTGTCTGCAATTGCAACTGGGTTGCAGTAAAGTGTTGGGCCCTGTTCTAATGTAAGGTTATTAGACCACCGTGTGTCATTGCAACCGGGTTGTAAACTGTTGGGACGTGATTGTTAATAGTGTTATTGATTGATCAGAGAGTGTTATTGTAGTACAGTAAATAGATTGGGCCATGTTCTAAGGGTTTAGAGCACCGTGGGTGTTATTTACTGGTGTTCTGCAGTAATTGTAATTTACAACTGGATTGTAATTGTGTTAAATCACCGAGTGTGGTGATTTATTGTGCTATGGGTGAACGTGTCACTGGGACGAAAACTTGATGTCATTATTCTGTATATTTGGTTGTCATTGAAGTCCAGTATTTAGTGAACGTTGATTGAGAGGCAATTAATGTAACTTAACCAAGGGAACACCCATTGCTTATAGAGAAATTGTTCTAAGACAATTTGAGTAATGTAAGATACGTTTGGGATAATTATTTTCCAAGGAACAGACAGTGAGGAGTGGACTGCTGGCTGGCGTGGAGGGTGGACGTGTTCACTGCTCTCTCCGCCAGTTGGTGGTTGTTTGCCAGTTTTGGTCGTTTGGGGGCGTGTGTGTCTCTGCCCGCCTGTGCTGATGTGGAATTCACGATGGGGGTCCCCCTCCCCCCCCCTGTACTGCGGGCTCAGTCTGTGGGCCTCGAATTTTCCGGCCGGGCTGGGTACCCAGAGATAGCGCTGGTGTGTGAGTTGCTTCATATCCCTGTGATAAACATTTACGGAGTCGAGCTGGTGACGGCACGTCGAGCGATAGTGAAGTTCACAGAGGAATTGGCGTATCGCGACTCTCTCCGTCGATACGAGGGGCGGACATTACCCCTGCCGGATGGTGCAGACACTGTGTCACTCTCTGATCGGAGTGGTGCCCTCACTTATGTAAGTGTGCATGGGGCTCCATTGGAGTTTCCGGAGGGTCTGCTACGACGGTACTTCGGCCGGTTTGGCGCAGTGGCACCAAAGAGGTGCAGAGGACTAACATTCGCACCCTGGGCATGAGGCTCCGGGAAGATATTCCGTCCTCTGTGCGTCTTATGGGTTACAACGTTCGGGTGTTTTACGCCCGCCAGCCTCGGATGTGTTATCGTTGTGGCCTCTTGGGCCATCAGGCTGCTGACTGTTCTGCGCCTGCTGTTGCACCCGTGAACCTCTTCAGTGAGGATTTTCTGCCGCTTCCTGTGGAGGAGGATTCGGTGGATGTGGACGTCTCTTCAGCCGCGGATGTGCCCCCTGTGTTGCCTGTTGCGCCGCCTGGTGCCCCCCCTGGTTGATACCTGGTTGATGGGGTTCTGGGAGTTCTTCTACTCCCCAAGCTCGGCCCGAGGCCAGGCTCGACTTGTGAGAGTTTGGTCCACTAGGCTGTTGCTTGGAGCGGCCCGCAGGCCCACATACCCACCACAGCCTGGTTGGTCCGGCACTCCATGGAGGAATAAATCTAGTTTCCTCTTGAAGATGTTCACGGTTGTTCCGGCAATATTTCTTATGCTTGCTGGGAGGACGTTGAACAACCGCGGACCTCTGATATTTATACAGTGTTCTCTGATTGTGCCTATGGCACCTCTGCTCTTCACTGGTTTTTCTGGCTGTCGCAATATTTGCTTGGTTATGCTCCTTAAACGTTAGGTCGTCAGACATTATTATTCCCAAATCCTTTACATGCTGTTTTCCTACTATGGGTACATTTGATTGTGTTTTGTACTCTGTATTATGTTTAAGGTCCTCATTTTTACCGTACCTGAGTACCTGGAATTTATCACTGTTAAACATCATGTTATTTTCTGATGCCCAGTCGAAAACTTTATTAATATCAGCTTGAAGTTTTTCAATGTCTTCAGCCGAGGTAATTTTCATACTGATTTTTTGTGTCTCTGCAAAGGATGATACGAAGCTGTGACTTGTATTTTTGTCTATATCTGATATGAGAATAAGGAAAAGCAGCGGTGCAAGGACTGTACCCTGAGGTACAGAGCTTTTAACTGGCACTTGGACTAGATTTTATATGGTTGACCGTTTCGCTGAGTCCTGTTTGACAGAAAACTGAGTATCCAGCGTCCTACTTTACCGGTTATTCCCATTGACTTCATTTTGTGTGCTATCACGCCATGGTCACATTTATCGAAAGCCTTTGCGAAGTCCGTGTATATCACATCAGCATTCTGTTTTTCTTCTAATGCCTCAGTGACTTTGTCGTAGTGCTCAAGTAGCTGTGAGAGGCACGATCTTCCCGCTCGAAATCCATTTGGCCTGGGTTGTGAAGGTCATTGGTCTCCATGAAATTGGTGACCTGACTCCTAATCACCCTCTCAAATACTTTTTATATGTGCGATGTTAGTGCAACTGGTCTATAATTCTTTGCCATGCTTTGCTCCCTCCCTTGTGTAGAGGGCTATGTCTGCTACTTTAAGTGCATCTGGTATCTCCCCCGTGTCCAAGCTCTTCCTCCACACTATACTGAGTGCCTGTGCTACCGGCACTTTGCATTTCTTTATAAATATTGAATTCCATGGTCTGGACCTGGGCCGAGTGCATGGGCATGTTTTCAATTTCTCTTTCAAATTTAGTGCGCTCGTGTTATCAGTTATATTTACAGGGGTTTGGAATATCCCGCATAAAGAAATTGTCTGGATCTTCCACTTTCATGTTGTTTATTGGAGTGCTAAACATGTCCTCATACTGCTTTTTTAGGATTTCACACTATTTCTTTGTCATCCTCCGTGTATGAACCTTCACTTGTACGAATAGGTCCAATACTGGCAGTGGTTTTTGCTTTTGATTTCGCATATGAGAAGAAATTTTTGGATTTTTCTTTATTTCCTGAATTGCTTTCTGTTCTAACTGCCTTTCTTCAGTTTCATATGAGTGTTTCAATTTCCGCTCGATTTCTTCAATCTCCTATTTAATTATTCCTTCTTTGACGGGAAATTCGTGTCTGCATAAGCAGTTCTGTTATTTTTTTCCTGCGTTTATACTGTCGTCTGCGTTCTCTTTCTACGTTAGATCTCTTTCTGGCTTTCCTCAAGGGAACATGTTTCAGACAGACTTGATACGCTTCCGAAGTCAGTTTTTCTATTCCTTCTGTAGGGACTTTGTATTACTTAAACAGTTTCCCATGGAATGTTGTAAGTTCCTGTTTATTATCTCCCAGTCTATCCTTTTTATTATTAATTGAATTTACTGAATAGCCCCTCTCGCTTTATCAACGTTTTAGGTCTATTCTGAGTATTGATGGTCGTTTGCACTCAATGAGCTTGTGATCTG
>WNGS01083604.1:27852-49383 GCA_020271785.1 Procambarus virginalis
CTTGCATGGCACAGGAATAGTTAATAGCAGAAAACACACAAGACACTGGTACCTAGGAAGGCAAGGTTAGATTAGCACAGTTAAGTTTAAGTGGGGAAAAATATTTCCCGGCACAGGCCCCCATAACTATGTAACCAGATCGTACATCACGGCTCATAACCCTGTACAGCATTAAAGAACTGTTTGCCTAGGGCCATAGAATTGCTGTAATATATAGTGGGTCACCAGTGTGATCACATGATTGGCACAAGCAATAATAAATTTATTAAAGTATTTATTCCTTAGGACTAAGAAATATTCATATAAAATATTATATATATATATTTTAACAATATAATCAGTAGTATGAATTATAAACACAGATGGACAAAATGATATATAAAATAATCACAAGAATTGTCTCCCTTATAAAAATTATGTATGGCAAAACAAATAATATAACAGACTTATCTTTTACAGATGTTAGCTCTCAGCCCCCGTCGAGTTACTAACTACAAAAACTGCGGGAGTGAATAACATTACTTCTGCCCGCGGAAAAATTGCCAAACTAACGTTATTTAATTAAACTTACATGGAGCAAAATAATGTGACAAGAGTAATCTTAAAGTAACTTAGTAAATGGTTAGAATAACATGCATAACAAAAATGCTGTAATTATTAATACATACAGTAATTAAAATAATATAACAAAAGGAAATATTAGGCAACGCTCCGCCAACATCAGGGATAAAAGTTTCTCACGGAATGTTGCCTCTCAATGTTCAACACTTACAGAATTCCCATCAGTGATTCTAACTGATGATCATAGATAAAACCACTTTCCCACGAAATCAACCGTGAACAGACAAAGGACCATTACTCGTTCCCACGGGTGGAAAAGTTAGGCTTAATACAATATATAACTCAGGCACACATATCTTACATATAAGTAAGAAATATTAGATGTACATATAATCAGATAAAATAAGACATATTTATATAAGTACAAATTAATGTATAAGTACAAATTAAATGTTTTAATTACGTAGCTTATAGAGGTACGTAACAGAGGTAATAACGAGTATTAATATCACATTAAATTCTTCTGTGATAAAAATAGAATTTCTCGTAACATAATTAGCTTTTAAAGTTGTGCAACCAATCGAGGAAATTAAAGTAAAATCATTTACATCAAAGTAATTTCCTCTAGAATGTTTAATATTAACTAAATAAGGGAGCTCCAGTAAGTAGTAGTATACTACGAAATTAAACTTATTAATAAGTAACTATTTCTAGTAAAGGAAATGATAAACTGGACTCTTGTTATAAATCCAACTAAATGTGGAGAAAATCCATGTTACTGCCTGTCGTTCCTCACGTCGTCACTCCGACTAGGAGGAATTTGGCAATGACTAAATCATGATAATGATTAAATCTACAAGTTAGTAATTTTAGTAACTACTTCGGTTAATGCAAAGGTTGTATAAATACAATGATGTATAAAACTGTTGGTTATTTCCAACATAACTCCGGGAGAGAAAACTCGGGTCGTAGTTCAGGTATTAGTACTAACGTACACCTGTTTCTCTATCCTGAAGTTATATTCATGGGTTAGTAGGTTAGTACGTACCTAACGAATGTCCCGAATCTGTGGTAGATGACTCTTAAGTCAACATGGGGACGTAAAAAACATTGAAAATTATTGAATAATTCCTTTGTAAGATACAGAAGGATATTAACAAAATAAATTATGAATAATTGGATCATTTAAGATTAAGGAGACCTCATCAATACAGTGAGGCTACTGTCCAAGGTCACTATGACTCGTAACTAATTACTGGACATCAACTCATCACTGCATCAGTATGGTCACCTCAAGTTTAAATGATAAGTTATCTACTCTTGAATAGAATCAAAATATTGTTTAAGTTTCTGTTTGCAGTTCTGAGCAGCGACTCTTGATGGTCTTGTGCTCGGTTGAGTAGAATCATTGTTCTCTGAAACTTGGGTTACAGGTATATCTGTAGAACACTCATGTTCTGCTAACTCTAAAGGTACTAATTTCTCTAGTGTTTTCAAGGTAGTAGTGCCTCGACACTGAACTTTAACAATTCGTAATACACCATGGCGGTCAGGATGGATATCAACAATTTTACCTATAGGCCAATCTGACCTGGGTCCATCACTGTCTACTAGGACAAGATCACCTGGTTTAAGTTGAACTTTATTGTATGGGCTTGCAGCTCCATAATGATATTCTCTTAAAGCAGTTAAATATTCACGTGTCCAGACCTCATTCCACTTCTCTATTACTCTTGAAAGGTGTCTATAACTCTCCACCAAGTCACTTGCTTTGACACACGAAGGGTCAGCTGGATCCTCGTCTCCTAGAGATATTAGAGGGCTCAGAAGACCACCATGAATCAAATGAGAGGGGCTTAGGGGTTCTCTTTGAGAGAAATCTTCTGTTAAGTAGGTTAGAGGTCTGTTGTTGACTCGTGCTTCAATTTCCACGACAAGGGTCTGTAACTCGGTGAGATTAATTTTCTGCCTGTGTAAGGTTTTTCTTAGGCATTTCTTAACAGTTCCCACCATTCTTTCGTAAAAACCGCCATGCCATGGTGCTCTTGGAGGAATAAATTTCCAATAGCATTGTCTCTGTTTGAGCACAGAGTGTACTTCTGGATGGTTCATATTTCTTGTAAGCAAGCTTCTCCTGCCACGAAGTTAGATCCATTATCCGAGATCATTAATTTTGGGCAAGATCTTCGTGCAGCAAATCTGCGAAAGGCTTGCAGAAAGGCTTCTGCACTCATGTCAGAAGTGACTTCTAAATGTACTCCGCGTGTGGTAGCACACGTGAAAAGGCAAATGTAGGCTTTCACTGGAATCTTGTCCGGTGTGCCTGTTAAAATTAGTGCTCCTGTATAGTCGACACCTGTGGTTTCAAAGGGACGAAGGTGAACGACTCGCTCCTTAGGTAGGGGCGGTGGACCTGGATAAGGACACACTCGAGCATCATATCTCTTGCAGATTATACAAGACTTGATTAAAGATTTAACAGTTTGGCGACCTTGGGGAAGCCAAAAACGTTGTCTGATTTCAGTAAGAGTATCTAATACTCCACCATGCAATGTATTATGCTCATGGTAATGTAAAACTATGAGTTTAGTAATGATGTGGTGACGTGGAAGAAGTATAGGATTCTTCGTATCTAAATTTATTTCTGCATGAAGCAGACGTCCGCCGCATCTCAAAATGTTATAGTTGTCTGAGTCAAGCCAAATGCCCAGAGACTTACTCAACCTTTCTGGGAGATGTTCATATTCCTTCCCATAAGTCTCTTGTTGAGCTTGTTTGACCCAATATTTGATGGAACTAGGAAATCGATACTTGATCCCCATCTTGTTGATGAAATCAAATACCATTTCTGTAACTCTTAGTAATTGCTTAAACTGGAATAGCGATGAGGATTGATAGCTAAAATTCGAGGGGGTTCTGGATCCACAACAGGGGTAGTGATATTGGTCACAATGACTTGCGGCTTCTGTTGGGGCCACTGACCACTAACTAGCCATTGGGGTCCATTAAACCACATCTCGGTTTTAACTAATTGCTTTAAAGTCAAACCTCTGGATAAATAGTCAGCTGGATTGTCCTTGGTTGGGACATGTCTTAATTTATAACCAGCAGACAATTCACGAATTTCCCTTACTCGATTGCTGACATAGGGAGTTTTGTTGTTGTCATTTTTTACCCACTGCAATACTGCCTCATTGTCCGACCACACTACTATTTCACCAAGGTGAACATTACTGAGGGTTTTGATCAGGCAATGGGCCAGTCTTACACCTACTAATAAGGCAGTTAATTCCATTTGGGGTAGTGACCTCCTTTTAATCGGGGCTACCCTTGCCTTAGATGTAAGCAAAAATGATTGTTGAGTATTAACTAGATAGGCTACTGAGCCATACGCTTTGCCTGAAGCATCGCAGAATACATGTAAATTTGTGGGTGAATTTAGTCCTAAGGTATTTCGAGGAAACTGTAGAATACTAAGTTTGTTGTAATCAGGAATCAACTGCTGCCATTTTTCTTGGAGATCCTCCGGCAACGTTTCATCCCACCTCAAATTCCTTTGCCAGCACTCCTGCATAAGGAGTTTACCCTTAATTAGAATAGGACTGAGTAGGCCTAAAGGGTCAAATGGCTTGCTGACATGGGAGAGTAGTTTTCTCATGGTTAGAGGTGATGTTTGATCTCCACTGACTTGATATTCAATTTGTCTGTGGAAGTATTCCACTCCATACCTAAGACTTTCAATTTATGAGGTACCTTATAATCTGGGAATTCTTCCTCGATTATTTGGTTGAGTTGTTTATTATTGGAGGCCCACGACTGTAGGGGCATGTTAGCTCCCAACAGTTCACGATTAGCCTCATGGTAGATTTCCACTAGTTTATTCTCATCATTAGTGGTTCCTTGAAAATTGTCAACATATAAATTGTTGCTAATCTCAGTCTTGTAGGGGCTATTAGACTTCTTGAGATGTGTATCCAGAGTAGCCTGGAGTAAGAATGGTGAAGATGTCGCTCCGAACAGTACTGAGGCAAATCTATAAGTAATGATTTCACTATTAGGATCCTGTGGATCTTTCACCCATAGAAATTTAGTAAAATTACGATCCGTCTCTTGTAAGCCTACTCTTAAAAAGGCCTTACTAATGTCGGCCGTATAGGCAAAAACACCAGAGCGAAATCGTAATAAGACATCTTGTAGTCTTTGGGTTAGGCTAGGTCCAGTTTGTAGACAATCATTTAGTGACACGCTGTCTGCCTTTAATTTGGCACTACAATTAAATACAATCCTGATTGGTGTTGTAACTGAATCTTTCAGGACAGCATGATGTGGCAAATAATGGCCTGTCTTATGGTTGTCTTCTTCAACAACTTCTATAAATTTGTTAGCAAGTTGTTGCTGTATTAAAGCATGATACAGTTGCAATTTATCTGGTTGCTTCCGTAGCCTAGCTAATTGAGAATTTAATTGGGTTGAGGCCATGAAATAATTTACTGGAAGCTGTGGGTGGTTCAGCTTCCATGGGAGTCTCACCCAATATTGATTATCTTGGAAAATCACAGTATCAAGATATTGTTGATACGTCCATGTGTCATCTGGACTGGGTTGATCAGGGACTATGCCTAAGGTGTCCAAATCCCATAATTTATGAACAGGGGGATTGGACTCATCATCCTCGGTTTCGTCTCTGACATGTAGTGGTGACTGCTCTAGGCCTAGTCACGCAACTATTGAATTAGTTGGTTGATTACTAGTAGATTTAGAATGTTGTTGGATCAACACCGGTCCTGTGAGTAGTTTACCCCCAGCTGACAGTAACAAGTTTACACCTCGTTGCCTGGTGCATCCAGTAATAAATCTATAATAAAAGTCAGCTCCAATAAGAATACCTACATCGTTGAGACAGTCTGTATTATTTTATGATCTGCTAGCCTAATACCGCTGCGTTTAAGAAATTTGACTGTTTGAGCAAGACCTGTAACATGTAAATCTGAGGGGATCTTGTCAACGACTATGGCTTGAATTGGGCTGGTGCAGCCTCCTAAACGTACCAAGACTTTAACAACCTGGTAGTCACGAGGTCCACTATTGGTTAGGAATCCAGAGATATTCAAATTCACTCGAGCAATAGGCTTCAGTTTCAACTGATCAACTAGCTGTTGAGAAATAAAGGTTTTCTGCGAACCTTGGTCAAAGAGACCACGAGTGGAAATCTAGATCCCTTGGTAATTATTTTAATTGAGCTGTTGGTAACGTAGTTGTGTTAGTCGACTCTGTTGCAAGTACACTTATGTCTTGATGCACTTTGCAATACTGTACAGAAGTAGAATTTGTAGTCTTCTTATGAGGATTGGTTGATCTTGATTGATCACTACCACACAAGGAATAATGGTGTCTACCCTTGTGGCACTTGTTGCACATACGTAAGGAGACAGTACAGCTATTGGGGTCATGAGGACCCGTGCACCTTGTGCATCTGTGTAATTCTTGCAAACGATGAATTCGGGTGTTATGGTCTGGATAAGTACTACACTTATAAGTAAGATGTTCATTATTGCAGAACAAACACTTCTTCACTGTAGGAGAAGTCGTAGGAGTGGTGCTCACTACGGGGTTTATAGGGTTCACTGTGTATGTACCTACATTTCCAGATTTCCATTTCGGAGATGATTTATTGAGATCTGGTTTTACTACAGTAGTTGCAGTACGTTGGGTTTATGATGAGAGTTAGTAGAGAAGTTTGAAACACTCTTCCCATCTTGGTTGGCTCTTTGTCTTTCGACTAGGGTATGTAAACCTTCTGTAATTTTTCATGGTTAGAGAGAGTTTTATTGTACATAGTACAAATTTATCTAAAGTCTCTCTTGGTAATTTGCGCCTTACAACTACCTTTGTCATCCATTCAGCAGTCTGAATTGGACTTTAAGACTTAAGGCCTTGAGTAAAGACTCTAGCTCCAGTCTGAAAGTTTGGAGAGAATCTGTAGAATTATTAGCAGATGGTAAATCCAGCAATTTTTGGACTAAGATAGTAATAGTCCTTTCCTTGTTATCGTAATTGCTCTTAAGCAATTGAACAGCTAGGTCGTAACCATCACTGGTCAGTGTTATGTTAGATATTACCTTCAAGGCTTCATTTCGTAACAAGCCTTGTAAATAAGTGAACTTAGTTGTTTGAGGGATGTTAGTTTTAGAGTCTACTGCATCCACGAATTTACTCCAGAAATCATCCCAACTCTCATTCTCATGACCAGAGAATGTGGGTATATTGATCTGAGGTAATTTGACATCAGGATCTGGATGTGCAGTAGAGGTTGTTGTTAATTTGTTTTTAGCAATTTGCTTTTTAAAGGGTTGAAGTTTAACCTATACATCATCTTCGTACTGGGCTAAATCATTTACAATGTCCTCAAGTTCAGTTTCACCTATTGAGGTTTGGTAAAGTTCTGTCAAGTACAGATTCATATGCTGCTTAATATGCTCGAATTTACCTTCTGCAACTTGAAGTAAGTCCTTTAATTCAATGTAGTCAACAGGTGACTTTTGTGACAGATTTTGACACTTGGTAATCTGTCGGGTCAAGTGACCTTTCAGACCAATAAGGGTCCTTTTCATTTTGTCAGCCGCTTCCATCTTGCTGGGTAAGGGCTGGCCTGATTGTAAATATTTGTTACTGATGTAACTGGGATATTGGCTCATTCAATGGAGCTCAATATCAATATAATAGCCTAATGTATTGAATAGACTATACTACCTCGTTTAGAGGTTAATTTACCTACCTAACAATAGATAGCTAATATTTTGAGTAGTACTCGAATGCCACTATTGGATTTTCGTCCGGTTAGCTCATCAATTATCACCATTCGATCCAACAGTGAACATTCGGTAGTACTCAAAAAAAATAATACACGAAATAATGTGTTAAAAGCACAAAAAGGGTTTTGGCGATCCCACCCCAAATCAGGGTCAGCACAATCTAAATAATATGTATGTATACCAGTACTGTCTAGTACAGTACTCAATAAATAATTCCTACCTAGGAATGACTAAATGGTTTAGGCTGCATTTGTACAAACTAGTACAATTACAGTCTAAATATCCTACCTCATCAAAGGTTGGCATATATGCAATTGTGCAGTAATATAGATATATGGTGCTATGTTTTTAGGATTTTTTGTTTTGATATATATGTTTGTGCTTAGAAATACAAGTGAAAATGTATAAATATATAACACTAAGGCTACTTTATACATAAAGTGTTAATAAAAATGTTGATAATAATAAATGAGTTTTAGGCTGTAATATGGGCAGTCTGCTGACAGCCGTAAATAATAGAATATACTGGTAAATAGCCTAAGAATATTAACACATGATAAATAGTGTTAGTAAATGGTTAATTATGTGGGGCCAGTAATTTGGATGAATATACTGGACCCTAAATGATTAATGGTATATGTATCTAGGTTCGAAGGACCAAAATTTTGTGGGGAAAACCTGACTCCAATAACTAATAATTAACTATATATATACATCGATAGCTATGAAGGACCACCACTTTTTGAGAAAAAGTGGAAAACAAAGAGACAATGGAAAAACTGATCCCAAGAACTAGTGTTCTATGGATCTTAGTAAGACTGTAATTCTTATATAAATGGAGTCAAATTAACTTACACAAAATTGGGTGGTTACATGCTAAAAGATGAATACATTCCTAGCATTATTCTGGTGCTGGTTCTTCACCAGAGTAAATCAAATATAAAAGTAAATAAGGCTGAATATATAATATTAATTGGAGGTAAATGCACCTCAATATACTACTGAAATGTTGAACAGCATCAGTAAATCAATGGATTAGTGTAATTGATCTCTTTAGGAGATCGCTACTGTAACTATAGAGTTATTGCTACAGATAAAAAAGGGACAGCTTAGCTGTAAATCTAGTGAGAAGTAATCAGTTGCTACGCTCCACCGACGACGTGTTGCATAGGGCAAATTGTTGCATGAAACGGTGGAAGCCTAGCACCTCGGTTGGCGTCGCCTTGGTACTTCTTCTTCTTCTTGATAGTAGGTGCAGTTTGCATGAAGGGTTTGTCCTCCCGATGACTGCACCAGTACAGATGTTGGTGGACGCGTTTATCTTGAGGATGATAAGAGTTTCAAAAGTGCTTGTTGCGTTGTGGTGTAGACAGAGGAGCGGCGACTAGGACAGAGGTGTGAGTTACGAGCGAGACTTGCCGCACCGTAGTGTTGTGTTTATGGTCTCAGCTGATCCTTGGTACTGCGACGAGGCGGTTGTTTTCTGTGTTTAGCTGTTGGTGGCGCCAGGTATTAATGTGGCGCGGGTCAGATGTGGCCCAGTTTGTTGGTCGACTGGAGATATTTAGCCAGTGCTTTGACTATTTGGTATTTTTCTTGTAACGAGTGATCACCGCCTCCTAATATATGCTCGATGGTGAAGGGTATTTTAAGTGAAATAAGTACTTGTTTGAGATTTACTCTGGCACTATAATGTCGGAAGCAGTGAAGGAGATAGTGTTCGACTGTTTCAGGCACCTGACAGTGGATGCAGAGTTCGTTGATGTCTGTTCTGTACTTTGAGCTGTGTGCTGCTAGTTTGATATAGAAAGGCAATTACATTGTAGAAATCTTCTACATAATAATTAACTACAAATAAATCCTAAATCATAAGGATAACTGTAGGAAATTTCAGCCAATATCTGTGCAATTTATATTCAAGCACTGTAAATTCTTCTAGAGAGAAATAATAAATAGTCATCTATTTAGATGGTAAATTTACTAAGGACACGTACGAGATTTTGTTATTTTGCATTCGGCCTAACGACTGCTAGCCTAAATTTCTCGTAACATAAATTAGCTTATTAAAGTTGTGCAGCCAATCGAGGAAATTAAAGTAAAATCATTTACATCAAAGTAATTTCCTCTAGAATGTTTAATATTAACTAAATAAGGGAGCTCCAGTAAGTAGTAGTATACTACGAAATTAAAGTTATTAATAAGTAACTATTTTAGTAAAGGAAATGATAAACTGGACTCTTGTTATAAATCCAACTAAATGTGGAGAAAATTCCTGTTACTGCCTGTCGTTCCTCACGTCGTCACTTCGACTAGGAGGAATTTGGCAATGAATAAATCATGATAATGATTAAATCTACAAGTTAGTAATTTTAGTAACTACTTTGGTTAATACAAAGGTTGTATAAATACAATGATGTATAAAACTGTTGGTTATTTCCAACAATAGGGGCCGACCCCAACCACCCCCCTTCAAGGGTAACATAGGGGCCGACCCCAACCACCCCCTTCAAGGGTAGCATAGAGGCCGACCCCAACCCCCCCCCTTTTAAGGGTAACATAGGGGCCGATCACATCTACCCCCTTCAAGGGTAACATAGGGGCCGATCACATCCACCCCCTTCAAGGGTAACATAGGGGCCGACCCCAACCACCCCCCATCAAGGGTAACATAGGGGCCGATCACATCCACCCCCTTCAAGGGTAACATAGGGGCCGACCCCAACCACCCCCCTTCAAGTGTAACATAGGGGCCGACCCCAACCACCCCCCTTCAAGGGTAACTTAGGGGCCGACCCCAACCACCCCCCTTCAAGAGTAACATAGTGGCCAACTCCAAGCACCCACCCCCTTTTCAAGGGTTACATAGGGGCCAACCCCAACCACCCCCCTTTAAGGGTAACATAGGGGCCGATACCAACCACCCCCTTCAAGGGTAGCATTGTGGCCGACCAAAACCACATCCCATTCAAGGGTAACTTAGGGGCCGATCTCACCCACCTCCTTCAAGGGTAACGTAGGAATTACTATATGAGTACTGGAACACTTGATGATATATTGGACTTGTACCCAAGATTAACCATATAATGTAGCAATTATACAATGTATGTATGTGATATAACTATATAACCTGAGCTTATAAAAGCACCTTAATCACCTTCAGTGTTTAAGTGCTTAATTGCACACTAGTTTCTGTATCAGCTATCTCACTCTGTCAGAGTAAAAGAGACAAATGTATGTGAATGCATGTGTGTGTGTGTATGTATATGTATGTGTAATGTGACGATAATCTCTTCCCAGAGATTTAGCCTGCTATATCTTCGCATCGTCCCGTTCTCAACAATATGCAAGATACGTTTTATAGTGGCTTAACGTATATATCAAGACAGCCACACGCACCTGCAACTCCCTCCTTCCCCCCCACTTCTGCACACCTGGTCGCGCCGACGGCTACAGTCCCAGACAAACTGCTTGTTACTGGACGCTGCGTTCTCATTGGCCGTTAAACAACACACCACTCCAGCTCCACGCCAATCACATTCCTCGCTAGCCATTGTCAGGACCGCCCAGCCATTCTCTCACCAGAATATCTAGTGCTCTCATGCTATGAACACCTAAGTTGACTCACCTCGTGTGATCAAATAGAGGTTTATAGCTAGCGCATATATTCCCAGCACTAATATTAATTTTGCTTGTTATTGTATGTCACTTTCTCCTCCCTTTAACGTAATCCAGTTTTATGTTCAGTTATTTTTCCACTTGCTGTTCTGCACCATTAAGCCAAGATTTTTGCCTTTATTTCAATTTGTTTTTTAGTGTTATTAAAGAGCATTGTTTATTATTGTGTTTTATGTCTCTTCCCTTACCTTACCACAGATTATCAAACACGCAGTCATTCTTTTTTTTTTCTTTTTTTTTCTTTGTAATATTTATGTGACCCGGCCTTAACATCTGCCAGTGGAAGATTGCCGACCACCATACTCCACTACTTTACCGTCACAGTATAAAGTATATATGGAAGCTGATCAGAATTACATTTCACCTCTGTAAATGCACATTAATGACACTATGTAAAAGACACATCGAACACTTTATGTAGGGCATACGTAAATCTGCGTATCTATGTATTTACATATGTAGGTAAGCTTAGCATTTTAAAAGCACCGAATCACCTTCTGTGGTTGATTGTTCAACAAACCCTTGAACTATATGTTTAACACATCTCTAACCCTGTCCATGGAGGACAGAAAAAAATGTATATATGCGGGTTAGCATTGTAAATGTCTGGCCACGACTGTGGTAGAAAATAATAAAAAAACAACAGCAACAAAAAAAGGTAACATAGGGGCCGACCCCAACCCCCCCCTTCAAGGGGTAACATTGGGGCCGACCCCAACCACCCCCTTCAAGGGTAACATTGTGGCAGACCAAAACCACTCCCCTTCAAGGGTAGCATTGTGGCCGACCAAAACCACTCCCCTTCAAGGGTGGCATAGTGGCTGACCCCAACCACCCCCCTTCAAGGGTAGCATTGTGGCCGACCAAAACCACACCCCCTTGAAGGGTAACATAGAGGCCGATACCAAACACCCCCCTTCAAGGGTAGCATAGTGGCCGACCACAACCACCCCCCTTCAAGGGTAGCATAGTGGCCGACCACAACCACTCCCCTTCAAGGGTGGCATAGTGGCTGACCCCAACCACCCCCCTTCAAGGGTAACATAGTGGCCGACACCAACTACCCCCCTTCAAAGGTAACATAGTGACTGACCCCAACCACCCTCCTTCAAGGGTAGCATAGGGGCCGACCCTAACTACACCCCTTCAAGGTTAGCATAGTGGCCTACGACAACCAGCCCCCTTCAAGGGAAACATAGGGGTCGACCCCCAACCACCCCACTTCAAAGGTAACAAAGGGGCCTACTCCAACCACCCCCTTGAAGGGGAGCATAGTAGTTAACCCCAACCAGACCCTTCAAGGGTTGCACAGTCCAGTTCGACCCCTTCCTCTCTTTGTCTCTGTACATCTCTCTGTCTCTGTACGTCTCTCTGTCTCTGTACGTCTCTCTGTCTCTGTACATCTCTCTGTCTCTGTACGTCTCTCTGTCTCTGTACTTCTCTCTGTCTCTGTACGTCTCTCTGTCTCTGTACGTCTCTCTGTCTCTGTACGTCTCTCTGTCTCTGTACATCTCTCTGTCTCTGTACATCTCTCAGTCTCTGTACATCTCTCTGTCTCTGTACGTCTCTCTGTCTCTGGTCGTCTCTCCGTCTCTGTACATCTCTCTGTCTCAATCAATTTCTCATTTTGCATTATCAT
This sequence comes from Procambarus virginalis, assembly GCA_020271785.1. Classification (NCBI taxonomy): domain Eukaryota; kingdom Metazoa; phylum Arthropoda; class Malacostraca; order Decapoda; family Cambaridae; genus Procambarus; species Procambarus virginalis. The sequence goes on from WNGS01083604.1 coordinate 40,540, forward strand.
TCGATGTGTCTATCATGGTCTGGTATTCATACACACATTCATATACACATTCACACATACAGAGATGTCTCTGTACATCTCTCTGTCTCTGTACGTCTCTCTGTCTCTGTACGTCTCTCTGTCTCTGTACATCTCTATGTCTCTGTACGTCTCTCTGTCTCTGTACTTCTCTCTGTCTCTGTACGTCTCTGTCTCTGTACGTCTCTCTGTCTCTGTACGTCTCTCTGTCTCTGTACATCTCTCTGTCTCTGTACATCTCTCAGTCTCTGTACATCTCTCTGTCTCTGTACGTCTCTCTGTCTCTGGTCGTCTCTCCGTCTCTGTACATCTCTCTGTCTCAATCAATTTCTCATTTTGCATTATCATTCGCTGTGTCTATCATGGTCTGGTATTCATACACACATTCATATACACATTCACACATACATTCATACATACATTCATATACACATTCACACACACACACACACACACACACACACACACACACACACACACACACACACACACACACACACACACACACACACACACACACACACATTCATACACACATTCACACACACATTCATACACACATTCACACACATTCATACCCACATTCATACACACATTCACACACATTCATACACACATTCACACACACATTCATACACACCTCACTCCCTCTTACTTTCTCAGAAGTAAGGCAAAAGAAGCAGGAAGGAGAGTGAAGGTCAGAAGTGAAGTAGCACAGTCTACCTTGTGGACAGCTCACTGACATTCCTCTTGCACTTCTCGTGTTCCTCTTCCATCAAGCGATTCTGTTCTACTAGTATATTATTTTCCTCTTGAATACTTCTGAGTTTTCTTCAGCAAGTCTTTTCTCTCCTGCTGTGTTATTATTCATCTCCTGCAGCTGTTGTCTCTCTCGCTCTAGCTCAGCGATCCTCATCAACGCCGTCTTGACCCTCTCCTGGGCTTGGGTCTCCGCAAGCTCCAGCTGTCGGTTCCTCGTCTTGACCAGCCTCGAGTCTTCCTCCACTTGTCGGATCTCCTGCTTGACCAGTCTCGAGTCCTCCTCCACTTGTCGGATCACCTGCTTGACCAGCCTCGAGTCCTCCTCCACTTGACGGATCTCCTCCTTGGCCAGCCTCAAGTCCTCCTCCACTTGACGGATCTGGGACTTTAATTGATTATTTTCCTCCTTCAGTTTGAGGTTGTCAGGTTGGTGAGCCTTGTTGACACACTCCAGCTGGTCCAGAGTGTCCAGGAGGCGGCGGGTGGCGTTCTCCCTCTCCTTCACACCTGTCAACACATAAAATATTAAATATATACTAATATATATTACCACCACCCACAACTACTACTACTAGTATATATCAAATATATACTGTTAACCCTGAAGTGCACTCCAATCCCTGAAATACAATTCAGGCCCTGAAGTACACTCCAGGAACAGATCTGAGCTCGGAAATACACTCCAAGACCAAAAGTATTCTCCTGTCTTAAAATTACACCTAACACCCCGGAAATACATTAAAGTCCCTGAAGGACATTGCAGTACCTGAAGTATACTCTAGACCATCAACTACATTTTAGAGCCTGAAGTACACTGTAGACCCTGAAGCACATTTCAAACACTGAAGTACAATTCAGGATTGGAAGTACACTTCCTGAGGTACAGTACAGGGCCTGAGGTACACTTTAGACCTTGAAGTACTAATCAGGACTTGAAGGACACTCCATGCCCGGAAGTACACTCCAGACCCTGAAGTACACTCCAAACCAAGAAGTGCAGTTCAGGTACTACAGAACTCCCCCAATCCCTGAAAGACACTACAGACCACGAAGAACTTTCCAGACCCTGAAGTACACTGCAGGCCCTGAAAAACACTCCAGACTCTAAAGTAAACGCCATGCCCTGAAATACACTCCAGACTCTAAAGTAAACGCCATGCCCTGAAATACACTCCAAGACGAAATGCACACTCCAGGCATTGCAATACACTCCAGACCCTGAAGTACAATACCCAGCAAACAATTTATGTTGCCAGAACGTATCTGGGAAGTTTTTGAGAGCTGTGGCACAGTTCGTTTTTAGGTAATCATTACGTTTTTGTGTAGTGTCGTAAATTGGGTGCCACAGCTTACTACACAACGTTGGGTAAAAAAAATTGAGACCTTGTGGCAACTTAAATGGTGCATAAAAGTCGTTTATATTATTTATGATATATATAGAAACTAAATATATCCAAAATATTAGTTGAAATAAAAGAGGAGCATAATACAGGTAGTTCACATTTTGTATTAATTTTTTTTACTTAATGTAAAATTCGATGTTGTGGTGTTGTTTGATTGGTGGCAGTAGTAGTAGATGGTTGTGGTTGGTGATAGTGATGGACGATGGTTGTGGTTGAGGCAGTGTTGGTAGAATTTTGAGGTTGGTGGCAGTGTTGGTAGATGGTGGTGGTTGTGGCATTGTTGGTAGATGGTAGTGGTTGTGGCATTGTTGGTAGATGGTGGTGGTTGGCGGCATTGTTGGTAGATAGTGGTGGTTGGTGGCAGTGTTGGTAGATGATGGTGGTTGTGGCATTGTTGGTAGATGGTGGTGGTTGGTGGCAGTGTTGGTAGATGGTGGTGGTTGGTGGCAGTGTTGGTAGATGGTGGTGGTTGTGGCATTGTTGGTAGATGGTGGTAGTTGGTGGCAGTGTTGGTAGATGGTGGTGGTTGTGGCATTGTTGGTAGATGGCAGTGGTTGTGGCATTGTTGGTAGATGGTGGTGGTTGGTGGCATTGTTGGTCAACCCGTCCTCGCAAATTTAATAAGTCAATATTGACTTATTAGTTGCGTGCATAGGTGACATACTTAACATAATAGTTTACCTTGAAAATCTTCATAGAAAACACCGACCTTACCTAACCTTGTTAGTATGTTAAAATAAGCATCTTATAGCTTCGTAATTACAATTGTTACTTAACCTATTATAGGCATAGGTTAGGTAATAATTGTAATTACGAAGCAATAAGATGCTTGTCTTAACATACTAACAAGGTTAGGTAAGGTCAGTGTTTTCTATGAAGATTTTAAAGGGAAACTATTATGTTAAGTATGTCACCTATGTACATATTTAATAAGTCAATATTGACTTATTAATTTGCGAGGACGGGTTTGTTGGTAGATGGTGGTGGTTGGTGGCAGTGTTGGTAGATGGTGGTGGTTGGTGGCAGTGTTGGTAGATGGTGGTGGTTGGTGGCAGTGTGGTAGATGGTGGTGGTTGGTGGCAGTGTTGGTAGATGGTGGTGGTTGGTGGCAGTGTTGGTAGATGTGGTGGTTGGTGGCAGTGTTGGTAGATGGTGGTGGTTGGTGGCAGTGTTGGTAGATGGTGGTGGTTGGTGGCAGTGTTGGTAGATGGTGGTGGTTGGTGGCAGTGTTGGTAGATGGTGGTGGTTGGTGGCAGTGTTGGTAGATGGTGGTGGTTGGTGGCAGTGTTGGTAGATGGTGGTGGTTGGTGGCAGTGTTGGTAGATGGTGGTGGTTGGTGGCAGTGTTGGAAGATCCCAGGAAACAATTTTAGGTTAGGTTGCCACAACGTACCGGGAAAGTGTTTGAAAGCAGTGACAACGTTTGTTTTCGCATATTATTTATGTTATTGTGTAGAGTCGTAAATAAGTTGGCACAACGTGGGCTAAACAAAATTTGAGACCCTGTGGCAACCTAAAATGTTGTATAGAAGTAGCTTTTGTGATTGATGTTATATATAAAATTAAGATATATAAACAATATATATTCTACATTTAGTAAAAATAAAACAGGAGCATAATAAAGATGGTTTCAACAATTTTTATTAATTATTTTTACTTAATGAGGAATCCATTGTGGTGGTCGTGGTTGTTCTTAGTGGGTTGTGGTTGGAGGCAGTGGTGGTGAATGTCGTAGTTGGTGGTAGTGATTGATGGTGTTCGTGGTTGTGTTGTGCATGGTAGTGTGATGCAATAATGACGGTTTACTGGAGGTCTGGTGGTAGTGTGGTAGTGTGGTGTGGTAATATGGTGTGATAGTGTGATGGGGTCGTGTAACAAATGCACTGTGCTAGTTGTGGTGGGGTACAAGTTGTGGTGGTGGCGGAAGTGTGTTGAGGTAGTATCGTGCGGTGATGTGGTAGTGGTGGTGCAAGTGTAGTGGGATTGTGTGGTAATTGTGGTGTGCGATGTTGTGTGGTGGGGTTGTATGATTGTGTACTCACCTAATTGTACTCACCTAGTTGTGCTTGCGGGGGTTGAGCTTTGGCTCTTTGGTCACGCCTCTCAACCGTCAATCAACTGGTGTACAGGTTCCTGAGCCTATTGGGCTCTGTCATATCTACATTTAAAACTATGTATAAAGTCAGCCTCCACCACATCACTGCCCAATGCATTCCACCTTTTAACTACTCTGACACTGAAAAAGTTTTGTCTAACGTCCCTATGGCTCATTTGGGTACTCAGTTTCCACCTGTGTCCTGTTGTTCGCTTACCACCGGTGTTGAATAGTTTATCCATGTCTACCCTGTCAATACCCCTGAGGATTTTGTAGGTAGTGAGCATGTCTCCCCTTACTCTTCTGTCTTACAGCATCGTAAGGTGCATCTCTCACAGCCTTTCCTCGTAACTCATGCCTCTTAGCTCAGGGCAACCCGTTCTCGCACTTGCTTATAGTAAATATCTTGCTTATGAATAAGTGCATATGTGACATACTAATTTATTGTGAATATTTGAGTCTATCTTGAAAAGCTGAATAAAAAACCACAACCTAACCTAACCTTCTTAGTATGTTAAGATATTACAGTTAGTACTGAACCTATACCTATATTGATATTACAGTTTTATAAAAATAATGAAACAAAACTAAAATATTTAAATAAATTGTTAAGTAACTCAAGATATTGTCAAATTTTGTATAAAATCTCTATTGTTTAATAAACTGAGAGAAAATGTTAGTGCCTTGAAAAAATATAGCTTGGAATATGTCACATATGTACTTATTATATGCAAATAATGAATATAAACAATAAGTCATATATGTGCTGTCTTGTGCGAGAGCAGGTTGCTCCAGGACTAGTCTAGTGGCATATCTCTGAACTTTTTCCAGCTTCGTCTTGTGTTTGACAAGGTACGGGCTCCATGCTGGGGCCGCATACTCCAGAATTGGTCTTACATATGTGGTATACAAGATTCAGAATGATTCCTTACACAGGTTCCTGAATGCTGTTCTGATGTTAGACAGCCTCGCATATGCCGCAGATGTAATTCTTTTTATGCGTGCTTCAGGAGATAGGTTTGGTGTAATATCAATCTCTAGATCTTTCTCTCTTTCCATTTCATGAAGTACTTCATCTCCCATTTTGTATTTTGTGTCTGGCCTTCTGTTTCCGCTGCCTAGTTTCATTACTTTGCATTTACTTGGGTTGAACTTGAGCAGCCATTTGTTGCATCATTCATTCAATCTGTCCAGGTCATCTTGTAACCTCCTACTATCATCCTCTGTTTCAATCCTCCTCATAATTTTTGCGTCATCAGCAAACATTGAGATAAAGAAGTTTATACCCTCTGGGAGATCATTTACATATATCAGAAAGAGTATAGGTCCATGGACTGACCCCCTTAAGGGACTCCTCTTGTGACGTCTCGCCAATCTGAGACCTCACCCCTCACAGTGACTCGTTGTCTTCGGTTGCTTAGGTACTCTCTTATCCAATGGAGTATCTTCCCTTTCACTCCAGCCTGCATCTCCAGCTTTTTCACTAGCCTCTTGTGTGGTACTGTATCAAAGGCTTTCTGCCAATCCAAAAATATGCAGTCTGCCCATCCCTCTCTTTCTTGCCATATTTTTGTTGCCTGGTCGTAGAATTCAATTAACCCTGTGAGGCAGGACTTGCCATCCCTGAGTGGTGGAGTGGTGTTGTAATGGCAGTGTGGTGGGGTGGTTTGGTAATGGTTGTGTGGTAGTGTGGCATGGTAATGATGGTGTGGGAACCGATCTGTGAGATTTATATTTATTTGATTTATATGAATTTATATAAAATTTATATTTACGTTAATTTATAATTTCGATAGCAATTGGTATGATGTTAAGTGGACTGTATTTCTGCAATATTTCTCACAAATCGATCCTTACACATTAGGGGGGGGGGGTTATATTAAATTTATATATATGCAGCCAATCAAACTACAGTATTAAACTACATATATTAGTATATGAATTGAGGAGGTTCCTTATCTTATTGTATGGTAGGCTTAGTCCACCAGGTATAACTAGGATGTAGACACCAAATTATCCTCGTGAGAGGCTAGCTTTCAGCACCCCAAGTAACTGATGTACCAAGATTAATTCTTGCTTCCTCTTCTTGTTCCTGTCAAAGGGCACTAGCTGTAAAGCCGGAATCCTAATATATGACAGCTATATCAAATGAAACACTGTATATTATATAAGATAAGGACCAAGGCTTAATTACCTGTGTTGAGTCGATCGTTCGTGTTCCAACCGGAAATAATCCTATCCAACATAACATTACTGGCTAATAATGACTTAGAAAAGATTTCGGAAACACACTTCCCTTGTGGTTGTTGACAGCGTGTTGATGATGGTAGAACTCTTAAGTTGATCTCCATAACACTTCGTCCAAGAGAACTATAGGAGCCGAATTCGCTCCAACGACTCTGGTCTTAACAACCAATGGCCACTAAACAAACAATTTCCATCCCTTCACACCACTGACGCTCTTGGGTCACTTTGTCCAGATGTCAATAAGTGATAGAAGGGTCCCATTTACTTTATTTTGATACTGATAATTAAGTTAATTCAAATGAGATGTTTTTATGATAAGTCCAAAGACTAATGTATTTAAGAATAATTCCCAACAGAGAAGCTGGTGAATTTATAGTACTATGTGGCAATGATATCCCGTTTTCTATTGACGGAAAATTCCACTACAAGCTACATTTTCTAAGGGTTAACATGTGTATACAACAGCAGCAATATTATCTGCTTGTTGTATGTATTATTATTAAATGGTGTCGGGTTTTCCGACAGATGGTATGGTAGTTGTAGTGTGGTAATAAGGTGTAATGAGGTGGGGTAGTGTGGTGTGGTGGCATAATGTGGTAGTGTGGTGGGGTATGGTGGTGCTGTTGTGTGGTAATATGGAGTGGTGGTGTAGTGTGTTAGTGTTGTGTAGTAATATGCTGTAGTAGTGTGGTAATATGGTGTGACGGCGTGGTGTGGTAGTGGGGTGTAGTAGTGTGATGAGGTAGTGTTGTGAGGAAGTGTTGTGTGGTTGTATGTTTGTGTGGTGTGGTGTAGTGTGGAGTGTGTGGTGGTGTGTGATTTGGTAGTGGTAGTGTATATTCACCTAGTTGTGCTTGCGGGGGATCGAAAAAAAACCGATTGTGCGCGCGGCGTTCTGGGCGCTCAAGTGTAAAGACAAAAAGTGTATAAACTTTTCACGCTCCTAACATCAATTCTCAAGCTACGTATTTCATTTTGGTATCAATGTGTTGGCAATAAAATTCTCTACAAGATCATATACATAAAATGTCACCAAAGCATTTGCTATCCCACCACGAAATAAATAAACACGAAGATGACTCGCCGTGACACCCAAACAGGAAGTAAATGTTCATACTCTTTCGTTTGTTGCCAGCTCCACAGTGATCCTACAGCATTGATTTTGATATCACTGAACTCGCAATAAAATTCCCCACCCAGACATATGCCTATCAATGTATAATTATGATACGGGGTGACCCGCACGAGTGTGGGAAGTGGCCGAAGCGTTAGCCGTGATTTCAGCAGCGATGACACTGTTGTGATGCAGCGCTTGAAAGTTTATACTTATTTCACTGCCCTGACATTATTTCTGGAGCTACGTATTTCATTTTATAGCAATGTGTTCGCAATAGAAAGTTCTATAAGAACATGGGTAGAATTGGTCAACAGAGCGTCAAATAAATTTGCGGCAAATAAAATCTTACGCGTGTTTGTACCCGTGAACGTAAAAAGTTTTTACTTTGTTCATGTTTTTCAAGTTTATTCTCGTTTCACACCGTTTTTTTTTTGTATAGTGTTCGGAATAAAATTCCCTACACAGACATATGCCTATCAAGTACAATTTTTGGGAATTCACAGCTGTAGAGACGGCCAAACACACACAACCGGAACCCGCTCTGGATACTCCAACTCACACCCGCAACACCCACAAAAAAAAGTTTCTGGTGTTTCGTGTATACTTTAGTTTTCGTGCTACAGTTGTCATTTAGGTATCAAATATTCCTAAGAAAATCGACTACAATACTACAACAACCTAGGACAATTATGTGTACTTACCAAAGGAAAGACGATTGTAGAAAATAAGTTGAGCATTTTCTCTCCACTCCACCTCCTTCAGGTACCAATTCCTGAAGTTGCTCAACAGATGTTCGTAGGTGGAGTGAAGCTGGTGCGGGTGGTTACTTCTTGTCCACATAATACACCCTTTTCTTGTGATAACTGGTGTAACACGGTATGACACAAAGTGGAACATCGCATGTCTTGCATGCTATACCAGTTTCCTTCCTAATACCCGACTTTGAACACACTTGACACCTGCGACGTTCGGGAGTTTTACAAGTTCATGCTTCAATTTGTAGTTCAGGCGAGTCTCTGATAAAACAACACGTCCCTGTTGTCTCTGTGTTGGTTGTACACTACAGTCTGAATCGTCGCTCTCACCATTGTCTTCAAACAACAGTGTAGCAGATGAAATATCTTCATCAGATTCATGGTCGGCTTCAGCACGAGGTGTAGACGTGAGAGAGGGCGCCTCACACCCGAGGCCAGGTGTTGACGG
>WNGS01083606.1:0-12568 GCA_020271785.1 Procambarus virginalis
TACGTTGGAGCTTAAAGAGGTTCCTGTTTTGTTATTTGTACATACAAGAATGGCAGACTGTTATTTTCACTATTTTCATGTGTTAATCGGAGTACTGACTCTCTCTCTAGATTGGTTTTTTTAGATCAATTTGTTCATCTGAGTCTTATACTATTACGAATATGTCATCTACATAACGGCAATATTCAGTTGGTTTTTTTGTCTGCTACTGAAGACTCTGTCTTCGATGGTTCCCATATAAAAATTAGCAAATAAAACTCCTAAGGGGGAGCCCATTGCTACTCCATCTATTTGTAGATACATGTCTCCTTGTGGACTGATGAAAGGGCTTCCTTTGTACGTGCTTCGAGAAGACTCTTCAAGTGTGGCTGAGGTTTGTCTAATTTGGGGGTGCTTGAATTGGGCTTGCTGCAGGAAGTGAAGAGGATTGTGGTCCGAGTAGATGGTGGTAGACCGAGCACTTTGCAGGTATGGTTCGAAGTGCTGCAAGTTCAGGACGATGAGTAGATCCATTTCGATCGTGCTGTAGTTCCTTGTAGCTAGCAGATAGATTCTCCTCGCCTCGTTGTTGCATCAGGTCACCCCCGATGCCGGTACCACTGGCGTCGACATGGAGGATGAAAGGCTGTGATATCTGACGAGGCGAGAATAGGATTAGAACATGGTAAAGGAGCACTATTATAGTCCTGTAAATTGGGATGAAGATCAGGTAGGATTTCCGATTTGGAAAGCACCGATTCAATGTTAATGCTTTCAGGAGAAGCAGGGAAGGTTTCACTGTGGAGGTATGGACCTTTAACTGTCGAGACTGATACCAACACAGTGGGGGAATACCTTTATACTGCTTCAGGAGGTTGACGTGGCACAACTGGGTCTTCCGCCGCCTATCTGGAGTCTTAAGAACGTAGTTGTGGTTGTTTCCGCACTCCTTGATGAGGTAGGGTCCAGAAAACTTGTTTTGCAATGGAGAACCTGGGATAGGAAAATATGCCAACACGAAGTCTCGTGGGTTAAATTTCCTTAGTTTGCTACGTTGGTCAAAATGAGTCTTCATCCTCTCCTGGGCTTTCAATAGATTGTCATTTGCAAATTTACGTACTCTCTCTAGAATGTATTTTAGGTTTTGAAGAAACTGGGGCACAATCTGAGGGTCACTAAAGGTGGCATTACATAAAGAGTCCTTAAAAGCTTTGAGAGGAGTATGGCACTTACGTCTGTAGAGCATCTCATAAGGAGATACTCCTAGAGACTCATTGGGGAGACTTCTGAAAATGCACATAATGAGATCAAGTTGTTTATCCCAGTCCTTCGAGGTGTCATTACAGAATTTCTTTAGGTGTGCTTTAATAGTCTGATGACTACGCTCGAGAGAACCCTGTGAAGCAGGATGATAGGAGCTGGACAATACCTGTGTGATGTTGAACTCCTCCAGCGTCTTCTTGAAGAGATCACTGGTGAAGTTGGTGCCACAGTCACTTTGAACCTCTCTTGGAAATCCATATTGGGTGAAGATCTTCAATAGTTGTTTCACCACAGTAGCAGCCATAATGTTCTTTACTGGAACTGCTATGGGGAATCTGGTGGTAGGACACATGATAGTTAATATATAGGAGTTGCCAGAACTGGTCCGGGGTAAAGGACCAACACAGTCTATGATAGTCTGTGGAAAGGTTCCGCAGGCACCTGGATGGGTTTTAGTGGAGCCTTGGGAATAGAGATGTTAGGTTTACCAGCCATCTGACATGTATAACACTGTTGTACGTACTTTTTAACATCTTTTACCATACCTGGCCAGTAGTAGTCTTGTCGGATTCCGTGGTAGGTTTTGTTAAAACCATAGTGAGAAAGAGCTCCGTGGGCCAGGTGTAGAATATTGGGCCGTAGGCTGGTGGGAATCACTAGTTGTTCGACATTGGCCCAATCGTCATCCTCCTTCAGCTTGCTGGGTCTGTATCTGCGGTAGAGCAACTCATTCTCTAGGAAGAACCCAGGGATACTGTCAGGTTGAGTCTCAGCCTGGAAGAATAATGGTGTTAATGACTGATCTTCCCTCTGTAACATACGGAACTCCAACTTGGTAAGATTTGGAGGTAGATTCTGAGGGTCTTGAGGGACAGCGGTAGCAGTAGAGTCAGCTGGTTGCGGTCGTGCAGCTTGTGCACGGGTGGTCACCAAAACCGGAGGAGAAACCTGATCACTTTCTTGAACCTCTGCTGGAACATATTCAAAGATGGGATTATCCATTACAGAGGTACACACCTGGGGTTTGTCCGTGATGATCAGGTTGGGCGGTTCCAGATCTTCTGCCAAGTCGTTGCCCAGGAGAAGTTGCACTCCAGGCATGGGAAAAGGCTTTTCCCTGATGGCGACTTGGACTTCACCGGCCACGAAGGGACAATCCAGGTGGACTCTGGCGAGTGGATATGGAGTGGTAGCAGTGAGGTCAGTGATAAGGACGGTTTCCTCGGTGTAGGTGACGTTAGACACAGCGGATTTCAACAAGATGGACTGAAGAGCGCTGTGTCCCTCAAGATCTTCAATTTGAAACGTTCCTCCGAATCTGTACCGTTGGCAGAGACAGTTCCAGGATACAGGTATTTACTGAAGAGAGAAAGATCATTAACATGAACACCAATATTCATCACAGGCTTACCGAACTTAGGAGGAGTCTGTTTGGGTTTAGTAGATTCATTGCTCTTGTATTGAGACTTCACACATCTATCTATCGTATGTCCATAGAGTTTGCAATACTTACAATACAATTGTGAGCACGCTTCTTCTGTACTTACTTTATCGTAACTGTACCAAGACTTCTTACTGGGAGGTGGTGATGGTGTCAGCCGGTGGATGAGGCTGTAGGTGTCAGCCGACTTCGCACATTTTATGTAGTCGGTTTCTTCTTTATCTGCTAGATATAAACGGACGGAAGGGGGAATACGTCGCAAGAATTACTCAACTAGCATCAGGTTAACGAGTTCTGCAAATGTAGAGACATGTGCTGCTTCCAGCCATTTCATGAAATATCTTTTCTTTGTATTGGCAAATTCTAGAAAGGTGGTGGCACTTGCCTTAAGATGATCAAGGAATTTTCGTCTGTAGCTTTCGGTGGAGAGAAGGTAGGCGTCCAACACTGCTTGCTTCAGGGTCTGGTAGTCATTTTCAGACGCTAAGGTACTGAGAGTAACTGCAGCTCTACCTGTAAAATGCACTCTGAGAAGGGTAGACCATTGATCAGCAGGCCATTTAAGTTTATTAGCTAGGGTCTCAAAGGTGATAAAAAAGACGTCAATCTCTGTCTCAACGAACGGTGGCATTAACTTACTTGCATGGGAGACATTGAAACTTACGGGAAGACTAGGGGTAGCATGTTGGCGCCGAGTGTGGTGTGTAGTTTCCAACCCTAGTTCTTGTCGACGACATTCTATAGCCACATCAGCTTGCTTCTTGTCATGCTCGTGCTGCATCTCCAGGAGACGTTGTTTTGCTTCTAGCTGTATTCGCTCACGCTCACGGAGTAGTGCAGTCTCTTCCTTCTTGAGGGCCAACTCTCTTTCCTGTTCTTCCTTTCTGATGGCCACCTCATGTTCCTGTTGAGTAAGGTGGCCTCTCGTTCCTTCATTTGGAGAGCTGCTTACTGTTGCTCCCTCTCAAGTTTTGCAAGTTCTATTTTGAGTTTCATAGTTGCCAAATCATGTTTATCTGCAAAAGAATAAGTTTCGTGAGTTTCAGAGTCGATTTTCCTTTCATCTAAAAGGTAATCCAAGAGAAAGTGTATGTCATTTTTGTTGGCTCCATGGGGAACATCTAGTTGATACTCGTGTGCAAGAGTTTGTAATTCAGTCCTCTTGGCACGACATAAGGTCCCTACTTCACCTGCTGGATCGTTACGGAAACCTTGGAGACGAAACATGGTGAAAAATAACAAATAAATGTACAACGAATATAGTTGTGATAAGGTAAATGTCAGAAACAGGATAACGTGGCAACTGGTAACTATCCTGTGGAATTTTAATCTTTAACAATTAAAGTTAATTTCAAGATGGTAAATGATTAGTAAATCAAAGTTGCAAGAAATCTTGTACCCGGTACTCAATGTAAGAGAATAAGGGCAAGAAAATCCTACTAAGTGAGTGAAACTGAGTTTCTATAACAAATGAAACATTGAATTGCTCCAAAAGTGAATTAGGTAGTCCAAGAATGTAGGCATACCTTGCCGAGTCTCTATAGGACATAAGCAAGTCTTTCCCACTGAATGAAATATGATACTTACAGAATTAGCGTTTAGCATGGCGTTTCACTTTCCTTCTTATGATGTCTTCAACGAAACCATTGGAGAAGCCGTTGTTGACTAGGACCTGCCTTACCCTACAGAGTTCTTCGTCGACTTGCTTCCATTCTGAGCTGTGGCTGAGAGCACGGTCGACATAAGCGTTAACAACACTCCTCTTGTACCTGTCTGGGCAGTCACTGTTGGCATTTAGGCACATTCCTATGTTTGTTTCCTTAGTGTAGACTGCAGTGTGGAAACCTCCACTCCTTTCCATGACTGTTACATGTAGAAAGGGCAGCTTCCCATCCTTCTCCATCTCGTAAGTGAAACACAACACAGAATTCTGCTCAAATGCCTCCTTCAGCTCCTGCAAATGTCTGACATCAGGTACATGTGTAAAAATGTCGTCAACATACCTGCAGTATATGGCCATATACTGCAGGTATACTGCAGCTCATAAAACGGAGGAAAGGGTCCTGAAAGATATTGTTAATAGAAATGTTATCCCTACAGACAAAAATCAGAAGATACAACTGACGATTTACTCTAAAACCAAGAAAACGGCCAGCCTACTCATGAGAAACTCTCCAGACACTGAGCAGAAAGCTCTAAAAGAGACCAACGTCGTCTATGCCTTCAAATGCCCTCTTGGGGACTGTAAGCCCCCCAAAACTCAGTATATAGGCAAGACAACAACATCTCTTTCCAGGCGTTTAACGATGCATAAGCAACAGGGCTCCATTAAGGAACATATAATCTCTTCCCACATCCAAAACTTCACCAGAGAAATCTTAGCAAACAACACAGAAATCATCGACAGATACAACGATAGCAGGCGGCTTGACATTTGCGAGGCACTACACATCAAGAAGTCAAGACCAGCAATCAACAGCCAATTAATGCACAACTATATTCTACCCACTTCAAGACTCCGCTCCAATATAGAAGCATCAAGAAATATGGGCCAATAGGCCGTCTGCAGTTACAGATCTATTCTTCCCTTCAGCTTATACCCATTGTTTCGTGTTCTGTGTTGTGCTGAAAGTTTGTTTTCACCTCATCCCAAACCATTGTAACATGTCACCTCACCCAAATGCAGGTATAAAAAAGAAAATCAAAGCTGTTTAAACTCTGTTCAGTTATTGTTGTTGTGTGTGTGTAAACTAAAGTCTTTGAAAATGTAATAAGTTTCATTTACCATCAACAGTAAAAACAAACATAAGGAAGATCGAGAAAATTCGTGTTAGAATTATTAATCTTACTTTTTCGGTCATATTTAATAATATATATATATATGTATATATATTGTGACGATAATCTCTTGTCAGAGATTTAGCCTGCTATTTCTACGACTCACTCCTGTCCTCATCAATATACAAGATACGTTTTGTAGTGGCTAAACGTATTATTAGCTCGCCACACGTACCAGCAACTCCCTCCTTCCCCCCCACTCCAGCACCTGCTGCACCTGGTCGACGCGCCGAACCCTTCAACTGCCTAGTTAACGACTTGCGGCCATCCAGCTTCCTCATTGGCCGCCAACCAACACTCCACTCCGGCTCCTCGCCAATCACAAGACCTCGCCAGTTATTGTTGGAGTCCCTTGAGCTTCTGCCAGCCAGAATATTGTGTGCTCGCAAGCTGTGAACTCCTAAGTGACTCACCTTGTGTGGTCAAATAGAGGTTTATAGTTAGTGCATATATTCCAGCATTCATATTTTATTTACTTTGTATGTCAATTCTCCTCCCCATTAACGTAATCTATTTTCATGTTTATGTATTGTTTTTCCACTTGACATTTGTTACCATTAAGCCAAGATTTTGCATTTGTTTCAATTTGTGTTTTTTTATTGTTATTAAAATCCAGTTTTTATTATTGTCTTTCGAATTTCCGACCTTACCACAGATTACCAATCACGCAGTCATTCTTATTTTTTCTCTTTTTTTTTCCTTTTCTTTTTTTTATATATTATATGTGGCCCAGCACTGACACCTGCTAGTTGGAAGACTGCCGACCACCATTTCCAACTCGTTACCGTCACATATTAATGGGGGCCTGTCCACGGAGCTTCACTCAGGTATTGGTAATTGTGGTAAGCACACTTGGCTCTTATTTCCCTTGCTCCCATTATTCACATTAATCATTTTTTATTTTATATGGTGCTGTGTATATGGTACATTACGGGAATAGCATATGGTGAGAGTGAGACAACTTTGGATTACGTGGTGACTGTAGGCCGCAGTCATACTCTTAATTGGTCGTCTCCCCCTTCCGTGTTATCCTCCGTGTTTAACATCTTTGTCCCCCAATATTTCTCACTTTTGACAGATTATCACATAGGTACCCTGGTACTGTGGTCTGTCTCCGGGTCAATAGCACCCAAGTCCTGCAATCCGACTCTAGGAGGAAAAAGAGGGCTTTAGATCCTCTAGCACGAACTATTATTGGCGAATTGGGACCTCGCCGATAGTTCTCGTCACCAGTTGACACTCGCACCCCTACTCGTCGGTCAGACTGATGGTATTTACCAAAAGGTAGGGAATTGGCGTTCTTTCTTTTGAGCACAAAGTTCGCTAATTCTGTAAATACCATATTCAATTTCAGTGGGTACCATTGCTTATGTTCTATAGTGACTTGGCAAGGTATGACTACATTTTTTGGACTACCTCATTTATTTTGAAGCCATTTAGTGTTTCACTTGTATTTTAAACTTAGTTTTCACTAATTAGTAGGATTTTCTTGCCTTTATCCTCCCATAGTGAGTACCAGGTACAAGATTTCCTGCGACCTTATTCATTTACCATCTTGAATTAACTTTAATTATTAATAATTCCCCACAGGATAGGTATCAGTTGCCACGTTTCCTGTTTCTGACACTCGCCATATTCTCACTATATTCGTCTCCTTTGTTTTGCTATATTTTCACCATGTTCCGCTTACAAGCTTTCAAAGCAGATCCAGAAAGTGAAATAGGGACCTTACGTCACGCTAAGAGGGTCGATTTGTTAACTCTTGCACATGAGTATCACTTAGAAGTTCCTGATGGAGCCAACAAATTTGCCATTAATAATATGATACTGGATCACCTTGCTGAGGAAGATATTATAGATTCTTCTACTCATGAACAGTACATTATTTCAGATAAGATGACTTGAGAGCGATAAAGCTCAAATTGGAACTTGCCAAGATCGAGCTACAGCAACAACAAGAAGCAGCTGCAAGCAGAGAGCGTGAAGCTGCCCTCAGAAAGGAAGAAGCTGCCCTGAAGAAGGAAGAAAGTGAACGTGAGTTGGCCTTATACAAACAGCGACTCGAGATACAACGCGACCACGACAAACGACAGGCAGAAGCAATGCTAGAATGTCGTAACCGAGAACTCACGAGGGACGCTGCACACCAAGCTCAACTCCAACAAGCGGCAGCTAGTCTTCCTCCCAGTTTCAATATCTCCCATGCAAGTAAGTTAATGCCCCCGTTCCTCGAAACGGAGGTTGATGTGTTCTTTACCACTTTTGAGACCCTTGCTGTTCAACTTAATTGGCCTGACGACCAATGGGCTACCCTTCTCAGAGTACATTTAACAGGTAGAGCAGCAGTCACACTCAGCACTTTGGCTTCGGAAAACGACTACACCACCCTGAAACAAGCTGTGTTGGACGCCTACCTTCTCTCCACCGAAAGCTATCGACGAAAGTTTCGTGACTACGTCAAGGCAAGTACCACCACCTTCTTAGAATTTGCTAACACCAAACAAAGATATTTCATGAAATGGCTGGAGGCAGCACATGTCTCTACTTTTTCAGAACTTGTCAACCTCATACTGGTTGAAGAATTTTTGAGACGTGTACCTCCTCCTGTCCGCCTATACTTAGCAGACAAGGAAGAGACGGAGTTAGTGAAGTGTGCGAAGTCAGCTGACACTTACAGCCTCATCCACCGGCTGACTCCAGATCCTACCAGCAAGAAGTCTTGGTACAGTTACGAGAAAGCGAGCCCAGATCAAGGTACCTCTCAACTGTACTGCAGGTATTGTCGATTATATGGACACACCATTGACAAATGTGGTAAGTCCCAATCTAAAGGTAACGTCGAACCCCCTAAGTCTAAACTACTCACCCTAAGTCCGGTAAGCCTGTAATGAATGTTGGTGTTCATGCTAATGATCTCTCTCTCTTTACCAAGCATCTATATCCAGGAACTATCTCTACCCACGGTTCAGATTCAGAGGGACGTTTCGGACTTAAGATCCTACGGGACACAGCGGCTCTACAATCGATCGTTTTGAAATCGGCTGTGCCCAACGTCGCCTACACAGGAGAGACTGTGTTCATCACTGACCTTACTGCTACAACTCCTTATCCACTTGCCCGAGTTTACCTGGATTGTCCCTTCGTGACCGGTGAAGTCCAAGTCGCCGTCAGGGAAAAGCCTTTTCCCATGCCTGGAGTGCAACTTCTCCTGGGCAACGACTTGGCAGAAGACCAACAACCAAACAACCTGATCATCAAGGACATATCCAAGGTAAGCAACTCTGTGGTGGATAACCCGATTTTTGAACATTTCCCAGTAAAGGTTCAAGAGAGTGATGAAGGTTCTCCTCCTGTTATGGTGACCACCCGTGCTCAAGCTGCACGTCCACAGCCAGCCGACTCTACTGCTACCGCTGTCCCTCAGGACCCTTCGAAACTACCCCCTAACCTGACCGCGGTGGAGTTCCGTAAGTTACAGAGAGATGATCTTACATTGACACCATTATTCTTTCAGGCTGAAACCCAATCCGACAGTGTTCCTGGGTTCTTTATGGAGAACGAAATACTCTATCGCAGGTATAGACCCAGTAAACTGAAGGACGAGGACGATTGGGCAAACGTTGAACAACTAGTGATTCCCACCAGCCTGCGGCCCACGATTCTACACCTGGCCCACGGCGCTTTGTCACACTATGGGTTCAACAAGACTTACCATGGAATTCGACAAGACTACTACTGGCCAGGTATGGTAAACGACATCAAAACTTATGTCAAATTATGCCACGTGTGTCAGTTAGCCGGGAAACCGAACGTTTCCATTCCCAGAGCACCACTGATACCCATCCAGGTGCCTGAGGAACCGTTCCACAAGCTCATTATCGACTGCGTTGGTCCTTTGCCTCGGACCAGTGCAGGCAACGCATATATCTTAACCATCCTGTGTCCTACCACCAGATTTCCGATAGCAGTTCCAGTAAAAAATATTACAGCTGCTACAGTGGTGAAGAATCTACTGAAAATCTTCACCCAGTATGGATTTCCGAGGGAGATTCAGAGCGACTGTGGTACCAACTTCACCAGTGATCTCTTCAAACGGACTCTGGAGGAGTTCAACATCAAACAGGTACTGTCCAGCCCCTATCATCCTGCTTCACAGGGTTCTCTCGAGCGTAGTCATCAAACCATCAAGGCACTCTTAAAAAAGTTCTGTAATGAGACCTCAAAGGATTGGGATAGGCAAATTGATCTCATCATGTGTATTTTCAGAAGTCTTCCCAACGAGTCACTAGGAGTATCTCCTTATGAGATGCTCTACGGACGTAAGTGCCGTACACCTCTCAAGGCTTTCAAGGATTCTCTACGTGATGACACCTTCAGTGAGCATCAGAGTGTGCCCCAGTATCTCAAAATCTCCGACACATTCTAGAGAGGGTCCATTCCTTTGCCAGCAACAACCTACAGAGAGCCCAGGAGAGGATGAAGACTCGTTACGACCGCACTGTAAAGTAAGGAAGTTTACACCAGGAGACTTAGTGCTTGCCTATTTCCCTATCCCAGGTTCTCCTTTACAGAACAGGTTCTCAGGACCCTACCGTGTTAAGGAGTGCCGGAACAACTTCAACTACGTTCTCGAGACCCCCGATAGGCGGCGGAAGACCCAGCTGTGCCACATTAATTTACTCAAGCCCTACCATGGGGTTCCTCCCACTGTGTTAACCAATTTCACCTCATTTACAGGTCCATACAGCCACAGTGAGACCTTCCCTGCTTCTCCTTCCGAGAGCACTGACACTGAGACAGCGCTCTCTAACTCGGAAATCCTTACTAACCTTCAACATCATTTTCAGGACGATAATAGTGCTCCACTAATCAAACTCGTCAGAGAATATCAAGAGTTGTTTCGAGATGACCCCCAAGAGTGTACTGTAACTCGGCACGACATCCAACTGCTACCTGACACCCAGCCGATTCGCCAACCATTCTACCGAATCAGCCCGAGCAAAACGGAAGTCATGCGGGCTGAGGTACAGTATCTCTTGGACCATGGACTGGCTACCCCCTGTGAGTCCCCCTGGGCCTCACCATGCATCCTGGTACCCAAACCTCACGGCAAAATCCGTCTGTGTACGGATTATAGGAAGTTGAACCAGGTCACAGTGAAGGACGCCTACCCAATACCCAGGTAGACGACATTTGGATGCCATTGGTAATGCCCGCTACCTGTCTCAGGTAGACCTACTAAAGGGCTACTACCAGGTGAGTTTAACGGAGCGAGCTAAGGTACTGTCCGCCTTTATAACCCCGTTTGGTCTCTACAGGTACAATCGCCTTCCCTTTGGACTCTGCAATGCCCCAGCCACCTTTCAGAGAGCTGTCAACCGCGTCATCCAGGGCTTGGAAAACACCTACGCCTATTTGGACGACATCGTGGTAGCATCCAACACCTGGAGCGAACACCTGCTCCAGCTACAACGATTGTTCTACAAGCTCCTGAAAGCCGGCCTCACCATCAATTTGGGCAAGTCCACCTTCGCGAAAGGTAAAGTGCGGTACCTGGGTCATGTTATAGGGAGTGGCAGCCTGGCTCCGTTAAACATTCACATTCAAGCAATCCAACAGTATCCACAGCCTACTACCAGGAAGCAGCTCCTGCGCTTCCTTGGTCTTGCTTCCTATTACCGTAGGTTTGTGAAGAATTTTAGCACTGTTGCAACCCCATTAATCACCTTAACCAGTCCCAAGCAACGGTATAATTGGACCAGAGAGCAAACCGTTGCATTCGAACAACTCAAATTCCTCCTCTGTTCTAATCCCATTCTCGCCTCACCAGATATCAAGAAGCCTTTCATCCTCCATGTCGACGCCAGTGGTACCGGCATCGGAAGTGTCTTAATGCAGCAGCGAGGCGAGGAGGTTCTACCTGTCAGCTACTACAGTTGCAAGTTGAAGCCTCATCAGAAGAACTACAGTACTATAGAGAAGGAACTCCTGTCCATCGTCCTGAGCTTACAACACTTTGCACCATATCTACACGGTGCTAGGTCCACTACCATCTATTCGGACCACAACCCTCTGAGATTCTTACATCAAGCCCAATTTAATAACCAACGTCTGCTGCGATGGGCTTTATATCTTCAAGGCTTCAATTTAAAGATCTGCTACATCAAGGGGCCTGATAACATCATCGCTGATGCCCTCTCCAGAGTGCATGAGGTAGAGGCAGCTCCACCTCCCACTCTACCTCCAGTGGACATGATTCACCCGAAACAGCAGGCTTCGGGGGAGAGTTGTGACGATAATCTCTTATCAGAGATTTAGCCTGCTATTTCTGCGACTCACTCCTGTCCTCATCAATATACAAGATACGTTTTGTAGTGGCTAAACGTATATAAGATAGCCACACGTACCAGCAACTCCCTCCTCCCCCCCACTCCAGCACCTGCTGCACCTGGTCGACGCGCCGAACCCTTCAACTGCCTAACTAGCGACTTGCGGCCATCCAGCTTCCTCATTGGCCGCCAACCAACACTCCACTCCGGCTCCTCGCCAATCACAAGACCTCGCCAGTTATTGTTGGAGTCCCTTGCGTTTCTGCCAGCCAGAATATTGTGTGCTCGCAAGCTATGAACTCCTAAGTGACTCACCTTGTGTGGTCAAATAGAGGTTTATAGTTAGTGCATATATTCCAGCATTCATATTTTATTTACTTTTGTATGTCAATTCTCCTCCCCATTAACGTAATCTATTTTCATGTTTATGTATTTTTTTCCACTTGACATTTTTACCATTAAGCCAAGATTTTGCATTTGTTTCAATTTGTGTTTTTTTATTGTTATTAAAATCCAGTTTTTATTATTGTCTTTCGTATTTCCGACCTTACCACAGATTACCAATCACGCAGTCATTCTTTTTTTTTCTCTTTTTTTTTCCTTTTCTTTTTTTTATATATTATATGTGGCCCAGCACTGACACCTGCTAGTTGGAAGACTGCCGACCACCATTTCCAACTCGTTACCGTCACAATATATAATATATATCTATATATAT
>WNGS01083610.1:0-10242 GCA_020271785.1 Procambarus virginalis
CACCCGTTGAGCGCCTACAGGTGCAGCGCAGTGGTTTATGAAAACAGTGAGAGTAAATTTGACTGATATAAATATAAACTATTATAAATACGTGTGAAAGGAATATGATGTAAGTTTCAAAGCTTCTAAGGCAATCACATAAAGGATTTACTGTGGTGAATAACTGTACTGGAAGAGATCGAAATCCTCCTTGTAGACTCTGCCCAAGCCTTGAATCTGTTCCTGCGTGAGATTCCTCATGTAGGACTCTAGAAGATCAGCGGTGTCAGAGGACTCGAACTGTGGAAAGTGGAGCTGTTTGGGGGCTCCTATCCTCGCAGGATCTCTTCAGAATCCTCCACCAGCGTCTCATACTTGGCAATGAAGTTGTATCGGATGGCGCAAGGATGACACAGCCTGGTGTAGGTGGCCCAGTGTTCGTCCTCCTGACCGCCATCAACGACGTAGGAGACGAACTCGGCCACTGTATGTCCCTGTGCGTGGCTTGGGGTCGCTGTCTTTGGACATGGCTCAGAACCTTCCGCTGGAACTTTGTGAGTCGTCGCGACCTTGTCCCTGAAGGCAGACAGGAGCCGCTCGTACGGGTGTCGCACCACCAGGAACTTCGAATACACCTCCAGCTTCCGTTTTAATAATGATAACTGTAATGTGCAAAATTAGCAACTTTAGGGTCCAGAAAATATCTATTGTAGTTAATATCAGAATTATAAATATTTAAAGCAACAATGTGTATTTGAGTGAAGGGTTGACCAACTCTGTAACTATCTCATTAGTGCTGTAACTTGCTGAACTAAACGTACGTTGATGTTCTGTTCCTGAGCCCGTTATGTGTCTGTGACCTTCTCCACTACCACCCACAGGATGTGTGTGGGGTCCACTACCACTAACAGGATGGGTATGGGTTTCCACTACCGCTCAAAGGATGGATATAGTTTCCGTTTGACACTTACATGATAAGTATGGGCTTCCACTATCACAACAGGATTAGTATAAGGGTCCTCTACCACTCACAGGATGGGATAGGCGTCCTCAACCACTCGAGGGATGGGTATGGGATCCACCATCACTCACAGGACTGGTATAGGCTGGGTCTTTTAGCACTCACAGGAAGGGTATGGAGTTCATAATAAATGAACTAGACTGAAACAGATAATGGGACAAATTTAAATAATATATTTTCGAACCCCTCCATTGGAGGAGGCTGCCTGCGGCTGCCTGAGTAACTGCGTGTGTTTGAGTAAAGGAGTGAACGCTCTCAACAGTGGCTGTGCGTGTTAGCTCGTCTACTTGCCTAGTAGAGTTTTCAGGACCGAATCTCGGCTCCTGGGTTCAGTATTTCCAACTGTCGGTCATCTAATATTCAATGACTCCTAACCTCCCCCCTCCGAAGCCTTGTGGCTTGTCATGGCTGCATCAAAACTATAGAGGGAGCTTCTGCTATTTCCTGGCTATTCCATTTCTGTAATGTCCTTATACTGAAGACTGCTTCCTCGCATGCCTGTGGGTCACCCCAGTGACCAGATTTCCTCTCCCTACACTACTGCTTGATCTAATCATCCTGTCTCGGTCTTTCTCGTCGATGTCTTTCAATATTTTACGTGTCTGGATCATGTCCCCCTCCATTTCTCCTTTCTTTCAGTGTATTTAAGTGTAGTTTTCTTAGTTACTCTTAGAGGGTGTGTGTGTGTGCGTGTGGACAGACCTTGCGGGGCTCCTCCCAGACGTCCTTCTCGACGAAGACGTGGATGTCAGATCTGGTGTTGTTCTTCCGGGCGAAGGTACTGTACCGTCCTGTCAGCTTCAGCCACAACAATTTCCAGTTAGTACACGCCACCTGTCAACACCAGCTGTGGTCAGCTTCACCACCAGTCACAACACCAGCTGTGGTCAGCCACACCGCCAGTCACAACACCAGCTGTGGTCAGCCACAACACCAGTCACAACACCAGCTGTGGTCAGCCACAACACCAGTCACAACACCAGCTGAGGTCAGCCACAACACCAGTCACTACACCAGCTGTGGTCAGCCACACCACCAGTCACTACACCAGCTGTGGTCAGCCACACCACCAGTCACAACACCAGCAGTGGTCAGCCACACCACCAGTCACAACACCAGCTGTGGTCAGCTCCACCACCAGTCACAACACCAGCTGTGGTCAGCTCCACCACCAGTCACAACACCAGCTGTGGTCAGCCACACCACCAGTCACTACACCAGCTGTGGTCAGCCACACCACCAGTCACAACACCAGCAGTGGTCAGCCACACCACCAGTCACAACACCAGCTGTGGTCAGCTCCACCACCAGTCACAACACCAGCTGTGGTCAGCTCCACCACCAGTCACAACACCAGCTGTGGTCAGCCACACCACCAGTCACAACACCAGCTGTGGTCAGCCACACCACCAGTCACAACACCAGCTGTGGTCAGCCACATCACCAGTCACAACACCAGCTGTGTTCAGCCACACCACCAGTCACAACACCAGCTGTGGTCAGCCACACCACCAGTCACAACACCAGCTGTGGTCAGCCACACTACCAGTCACTACACCAGCTGTGGTCAGCCACACTACCAGTCACAACACCAGCTGTGGTCAGCCACACCACCAGTCACAACACCAGCTGTGGTCAGCCACATCACCAGTCACAACACCAGCTGTGGTCAGCCACACTACCAGTCACTACACCAGCTGTGGTCAGCCACACTACCAGTCACAACACCAGCTGTGGTCAGCCACACCACCAGTCACAACACCAGCTGTGGTCAGCCACATCACCAGTCACAACACCAGCTGTGGTCAGCCACACTACCAGTCACAACACCAGCTGTGGTCAGCCACATCACCAGTCACAACACCATCTGTGGTCAGCCACACTACCAGTCACTACACCAGCTGTGGTCAGCCACACTACCAGTCACAACACCAGCTGTGGTCAGCCACACCACCAGTCACAACACCAGCTGTGGTCAGCCACATCACCAGTCACAACACCATCTGTGGTCAGCCACACTACCAGTCACTACACCAGCTGTGGTCAGCCACACTACCAGTCACAACACCAGCTGTGGTCAGCCACACCACCAGTCACAACACCAGCTGTGGTCAGCCACATCACCAGTCACAACACCAGCTGTGGTCAGCCACACTACCAGTCACTACACCAGCTGTGGTCAGCCACACTACCAGTCACTACACCAGCTGTGGTCAGCCACACTACCAGTCACTACACCAGCTGTGGTCAGCCACATCACCAGTCACTACACCAGCTGTGGTCAGCCACACCACCAGTCACAACACCAGCTGTGGTCAGCCACACCACCAGTCAACACCAGCTGTGGTCAGCCACACTACCAGTCAACACCAGCTGTGGTCAGCCACATCACCAGTCACTACACCAGCTGTGGTCAGCCACACCACCAGTCACTACACCAGCTGTGGTCAGCCACACCACCAGTCAACACCAGCTGTGGTCAGCCACACCACCAGTCAACACCAGCTGTGGTCAGCCACACCACCAGTCACTACACCAGCTGTGGTCAGCCACACCACCAGTCAACACCAGCTGTGGTCAGCCACACCACCAGTCAATACACCAGCTGTGGTCAGCCACACCACCAGTCAACACCAGCTGTGGTCAGCCACACCACCAGTCAACACCAGCTGTGGTCAGCCACACTACCAGTCAACACCAGCTGTGGTCAGCCACACCACCAGTCAACACCAGCTGTGGTCAGCCACACCACCAGTCAACACCAGCTGTGGTCAGCCACACTACCAGTCACAACACCAGCTGTGGTCAGCCACACTACCAGTCACAACACCAGCTGTGGTCAGCCACATCACCAGTCACAACACCAGCTGTGGTCAGCCACACTACCAGTCACAACACCAGCTGTGGTCAGCCACACTACCAGTCACAACACCAGCTGTGGTCAGCCACACTACCAGTCACAACACCAGCTGTGGTCAGCTCCACCACCAGTCACAACACCAGCTGTGGTCAGCTCCACCACCAGTCAACACCAGCTGTGGTCAGCCACATCACCAGTCACAACACCAGCTGTGGTCAGCCACACTACCAGTCACTACACCAGCTGTGGTCAGCCACACCACCAGTCAACACCAGCTGTGGTCAGCCACACCACCAGTCACTACACCAGCTGTGGTCAGCCACACCACCAGTCACAACACCAGCTGTGGTCAGCCACACCACCAGTCACTACACCAGCTGTGGTCAGCCACACCACCAGTCACAACACCAGCTGTGGTCAGCCACACCACCAGTCACTACACCAGCTGTGGTCAGCCACATCACCAGTCACTACACCAGCTGTGGTCAGCCACACCACCAGTCACTACACCAGCTGTGGTCAGCCACATCACCAGTCACAACACCAGCTGTGGTCAGCCACACCACCAGTCACAACACCAGCTGTGGTCAGCCACACCACCAGTCAACACCAGCTGTGGTCAGCCACACCACCAGTCACAACACCAGCTGTGGTCAGCCACACCACCAGTCAACACCAGCTGTGGTCAGCCACACCACCAGTCAACACCAGCTGTGGTCAGCCACATCACCAGTCACTACACCAGCTGTGGTCAGCTTCAGTGCCTACACTTATGTGAATCTCAAACAACACAAATCCAATATTCAGTTACTGAGAACCGGACCACCAGGTCCCTCCGGCTCAGTGCTTGCAGTAATACTTGTGTGTGTCTAAGGACAACGCTACTACCTTATACACAAGGGGGCATCCTTACCCCTTAGGGTGGGAAGGGTCAAGGAAACAAAATATTGGGAGGTACGTGACTATCTCTGAACAATTTTAATACAAAGTTGTTGTTAGATTAGACTTAACGCTCACTCTAACTGTTCCTTTATTCCGTGTTTTGATTACAGAACAGCAACACTAAAAATATATTGATATGATTACATCGTTATGACTTCCTTTCACTGTTGGGTTGCCAGCTGTCCACATATGAAGCTATTGACATTCTTTGATGGCCTCTGGCACCTGCCAGGACTGGTGGTGGTGGGGGTGGTGGGGGGGGGGTGGTGGTGGTGGTGGTGGGGGTGGTGGTGGTGGTGGTGGTGGGGGTGGTGGTGGTGGTGGTGGTGTGGGGTGGTGGTGGTGGTGGGGGTGGTGGTGGTGGTGGTGGGGTGGTGGTGGGGGGGTGGTGGGGTGGGGGGTGGTGGTGGGGGTGGTGGTGGTGGTGGTGGTGGTGGGGGTGTGGTGGTGGGGGTGGTGGTGGTGGTGGTGGTGGTGGGGGGGGGGGGTTGCCAGTCTGGAGGGGGGGGTGGGGACATGTTGCATAATCCAATGGATGTCTGTAATCGTAAAAAGCTTAAGATCACCTGCCACATATGATATGTTATTAAGATCATCTGCTATAGATTGTCTGTTATCAAGTGCTTGAATTTATAATATGGATAATGCCAGGGTGCCCGGGGAGGTGGCTCACAGACCAGGACCCTGGCGTCAGTCTCCCTGGCCAGGAGGACGACGACAGGTGAAACTCTGTCACCTTAACCTCACTGTATAAGAGACGGGGAAATGAGGGAAATCTACAACACCGCTCCTGTGCCGGGTAAGTCCACTACGGGCTCACCATAGCCCGTGCTACTTGGAACTTTTTGTTCCCAGGAGCTGAATCTAACACAACAGCAACGGGGAACGCTCATGGCGACGGGAATATACACAGAGAGGTATACACATGTCCTCGGTGTACATAGACAGAGTTGACTTTAGTCCCGAACTTAGTTCAAATCCTCATTGATAAAGAGCGAACTGTCGAAGTTATGGATGAGGTAATTATAAGGAGAAAGTGCTAAGCCAGGATGTCACTTGTCACAGATGTAGTTCTGTGACAAGGTGACATTAACTAGACACTTGTGGCTGCTTATTATACAGTACTGTATAATTATACAGTATTATACAATATCTCCGCCACTTCCTGCCAGCCTCCATTTGTTCACTATGTCTTTGTGGCTCAATCGTGTTCGTTGTTTCTAGTATTTACTTGTTCGTGAACCACCCATGTTTAATATTCTGTCTCTGTCTATTCCCCTAATAATTTTGTAAGTGGCGACCATGTCTCTACTGTTTATTTTCTTTTCCAATGACGTGTGGTTTAATTCCTCATAACTCTCAGCTCTGAGACAAGTCCTCTGGTAACCTCTGGAAATTTTCCAACTTTGTTATGTGATTAAAATGTGGAATATGCGCCCACCATGGAACTGCTCACCTGAAATATCACACAAATATTTCAGTGGAGTGGCCCTGCTGATAAGGAAGGACTGGAGTTTTGATGAGATGGAAATTCCGGGCTGTGACGGATTCAGAGATTACATAACAGGAACTATAACAATGGGTGGACCTAAGATAATAGTGGCAGTCATGTACAACCCTCCCCTAAATGACAGAAGACCAAGACAGGAGTTTGATAGGAACAACATGGCAACCATTAATATAATAGAGAGAGCAGCTTCAGTTGCCTGCAGGAATGGCTCCAGACTCTTAATCATGGGCGATTTCAACCATGGAAAGATAGACTGGGAGAATGGGGACCCACATGGTGGTGCAGATACGTGGAGAGCTAAACTCTTGGAAGTGGCAACAAGGAATTTTCTGAGCCAGCATGTCAAGGAACCCACAAGAGTGAGAGGCAATGATGAACCAGCTAGACTCGACTTGATATTCACCCTGAATGAGTCAGAAATAAGGGAAGTCAAAGTGGAAGCCCCATAGGAATGAGTGACCACAGTGTACTGACCTTTGAGTACTTGGTGGAGGTAGGGATAACCTATCCAAGGATGGGAGTGGAGGGAAAAAGACTGAATTACCGAAGAGGAAAATATGAAGAGATGAGGAGCTTCCTCAGAGGAATACCATGGGAAACAGAACTTAGAGACAAGAATGTGCAGGTCATGATGGATTTTGTCACCCAGAAGTGCCAGGAAGCTGCAGACAGGTTTATCCCTGTCCAAAAGGAGAAAAACGAAAAACAACAGAAAAACCCATGGTTCAACCAGGAATGCAAGGTAGCGAAGCAACTGAGTAAAAGAACATGGAGAAATTACAGAAATAACAGAACACCAGAGAGCAGGGAGAGATACCAGAGGGCCAGAAATGAGTACCTCAGAGTGAGGAGAGAAGCAGAGAGACAGTTTGAAAATGACATCGCGAGTAAAGCCAAGACCCAACCAAAGCTGCTCCACAGCCACATCAGGAGGAAAACAGCAGTGAAAGAACAAGTGATGAAGCTGCGAAAAGCGGAGAACAGATACACAGAGAATGACAAGGAGGTGTGTGAAGAACTCAACAAGAGATTCCAGGAGGTCTTCACAATAGAACAAGGAGAAGCCCCTGCACTAAATGAGGAGGTGGCAAACCAAGCAACCTTGGAGGAATTTGACCTCACCAGTGATGAGGTCAAAAGGTGTCTGCTGGAGCTGGATGTGACAAAGGCTGTTGGGCCTGACAGAATCTCACCATGGATACTAAAGGAAGGTGCAGAAGCACTAAGTGTGCCACTCTCTATGGTGTATAACAGGTCACTGGAAACAGGAGACTTACCAGAAAGTTGGAAGACAGCTAACGTGGTCCCAATATACAAAAAGGGTGACAGGCAAGAGGCACTGAATTACAGGCCAGTTTCCTTAACTTGTATACCATGCAAGGTAATGGAGAAGATCGTGAGGAAAAGGCTCGTAGAGCATCTAGAGGGAAATAACTTTGTAACGCACCACCAACATGGGTTCAGGGATGGTAAATCGTGCCTCACAGGTTTAATAGAATTTTATGACCAAGCAACAAAAATTAGGCAGGAAAGAGAAGGGTGGGCCGACTGCATTTTCCTGGATTGCCAAAAAGCCTTTGACACAGTACCGCACAAAAGGCTGTTAAAAAAGTTGGAGCAACAGGCAGGAGTAAAAGGGAAGGTGCTCCAGTGGATAAGGGAGTACTTAAGCAACAGGAAACAGCGAGTAACGGTGAGGGGGGAGACATCAGAGTGGCGAGATGTCACCAGCGGAGTCCCACAGGGCTCAGTACTTGGACCCATCCTGTTTCTAATATATGTGAACGATCTTCCGGAGGGTATAGACTCATTCCTCTCAATGTTTGCTGATGATGCAAAAATTATGAGAAGAATCAAGACGGATGAAGATAGACAGAGACTACAGGATGACCTGGATAAACTGGAGGAATGGTCTAGAAAATGGCTGCTAAAGTTCAACTCGGGAAAGTGTAAGGTGATGAAATTAGGAGAAGGGAGCAGGAGGCTGAACACAAGGTATCATTTGGGAGGGGAAATCCTGCAAGAGTCAAATAGAGAGAAAGATCTGGGGGTTGATATCACACCGAACCTGTCCCCAGAAGCCCACATCAAAAGAATATCATCAGCGGCATATGCTAGACTGGCCAACATAAGAACTGCCTTTAGAAATTTGTGTAAGGAATCTTTCAGAACCCTGTATACCACTTATGTAAGACCAATCCTGGAGTATGCAGCTCCAGCCTGGAGTCCATACCTAGTTAAACACAAGACAAAGTTAGAGAAGATTCAGCGGTATGCCACCAGGCTCGTCCCGGAACTGAGAGGATTGAGCTACGAGGAAAGGCTAAAGGAGCTGAACCTCACATCCCTGGAAAACAGAAGAGTAAGGGGAGACATGATAACCACCTACAAAATTCTCAGGGGAATTGACAGGGCGGACAAAGACAAACTCTTCACCACGCGTGGGAAACGAACAAGGGGACACAGGTGGAAACTTAGTACCCAGATGAGCCACAGAGACGTTAGAAAGAATTTTTTCAGTGTCAGAGTAGTTAATAAATGGAATGCATTAGGCAGTGATGTGGTGGAGGCTGACTCCATACACAGTTTCAAGTGTAGATATGATAGAGCCCAGTAGGCTCAGGAATCTGTACACCTGTTGATTGACAGTTGAGAGGCGGGACCAAAGAGCCAAAGCTCAACCCCCGCAAGCACAATTAGGTGAGTACAATTAGGTGAGTACAAATATCTTAAATGTCCAGAAATACGTGACAAGACTGGTCCCGGAGCTGAGGTGACTGAGTTGTTCCTCAAGTCTGAGGGAACTGGACCTCGTCACGCTGGAGGAAGGAACAGGGATGATATGATGATAAAAATCGAAAAAAAAGGTATTGGTGAAACTGAGGATAATGGTTTGAAGCCAAGGGACATTAAAGGTGTGTGTGTAGACGTCATAACAATATTTGTACTCTTCTTGATGGACTCACCTAAGTGCACTTGACTGAACAGTCGAACATCGTAATCAATTCAATGATCAATTCACTTTTGTCTCATGATACATAATTTTTGTAATCTGTAATACGTTACAGTATCAAGAGTCTCCCCTTTTTTCTTAAACAGGTGGTACAGGAACAAGCGACTTCTGACTCGTGCTCAACCCGTCCTCTTAAAAATAACGTCACTTTTCGCTGGTATGCGCGCGGCTATGGCCAAAAGTGGACGTAATTTGAAATGAAATCGACTCACAAAAGTGACGTACTGTTCCGTTTTCTGTTTGAGTCGTCCGGCTTACTCGGGCAGGTTAGGAGAGGAAACTTTCAATTAACGTTTTTCATACAAATTTGATTTTTTATGAGAATTTCCTGCCCACCTAACCTACCAGAGGACCCTTAACTTACTGTTGTTGAAAAATAATCCCAAATTTATCTTCATTTTTTTTTTAATTTCAAATTACGTCCACTTTCGGCCATACGGCCAAACGGCCAAAAGCGACGTTATTTTTAAGAGGACAGGTTGACAGCGCCTTATCCACTACTTCCCCTTGGAATACGACCAGCCAATCAATTTACAACCAGCTTCCCAATTGCTGCTGAGTGAACAACAGCGGTGATCAGTTACGGAAGGAGCTCAGTCGTCCGGGTCCCGACTTCCTGTTGGGCGGTGGAGTCTTCCTCCAGGTGAGTGGTAGAGGGAGTCTTGCGTGGCGCTGTGAAGGACTCACACCAACTACCGTACTTGACTTCACTCCCATGGTTAATGGTTGAGAAACAGTGAGACATACACACACACTTCCGTCTTATTCCAGCTTTCGTGTCATGTCTGTCTTCTGTCTGACGTGTGGGCAGCCCGTCCTCCTGTCTACATAGCACTTTATGTAGCTATGTGCACCATCCTACATATATATATTGATGTAATGGACACTTAAATAGTAGAATTTGATTCTGTTCACTT
>WNGS01083614.1:0-11215 GCA_020271785.1 Procambarus virginalis
ACAGTGTGCTAAACATAATACTATACTGTAGTATATTGTTATGCGGAAGCAGTGGCGATTACTTGATTAAACATCATAATGCGTGTTTTAACTCGCACAATGAAAAATGTCAGTTAAAAAACAATGGTGAGGTCAGGCAACCTATGCGCTGGTTATCAGAAACATTCCCGGGCGTGTTTGAAAATGTTGTCGCCTTGTTGTCTGGGGCGTGTGCCTGGGAATGCATAGTGCATAGGTTCGAATTCTCATCACGTCTCCTACGGATTTTCTCATTGATACATCACGTTAGTGTGATGCTGTGTGTACAGAGGTACCTATCAATCCACTAGATGGGTACTCGACCCTCTCGAGGGAACCTTTTCTTAACACTTGACTTGCCTCACTAATATGGCTATTTCTTCCAAATGTCAACGATTTACTAAAGTTCCAGTCAAAATACTGACATAAACTATGCATAACAAAGAACATTTAATATTCAATACAAAGTGTTAAAATGTGCGTTGATAAATAAGATATTTTCGCTATACTTACCGACTCTCTGAGGACAACTCACCGAGTGTAGGACACGCCAGGGATGGGTCAGGTAATCTTGTCTCCAAGACTCGGCTTCACCTGTTCAGGCACTGACAGGCAAATCAATGTGGACAATGATGCATGGACACAAGTCTCAGGGGGAAGACGATTAAACACACAAAAGTACGTTCTTGAAAATCAAATCCATATCCAGGGTGTTCATATTTACACAAGATGGTGACTGTGACACAGATGGGTGGGCCACTGCGGTCAAGCACTTACAGCTGCCCGAGGTTCAGGAACCACCAGGAGGAGGATGATGGTAACGTTTTGTACCTGTAGTACTGATGCTTGAAGCTGCTACAGATTGTTGGTGGCGTACACAGTCGGGGACGTGTACGATATGGGATTTAGCTGCCCTCGCTACTCTGGTGGACAATTCATGCATAGCATCTGTTCGTAATGTTTTATTAAATGTTTCAGACGAATCATTCTGCGTTTGCAGTAAACTACAGTGATACGGAGGAGGGGACCACAGCTGTTGATGCTGCTGTTGACTGTGTGTCCGGCCGGCCAGGAGTGCGTGCGGCGGGAGTTCGTGTGGCCAGGAGGGCATGTTCTATGATCATAACAATTGGGAGGGATCAAACATGTTTGGTGTCTGCGTTAAGGCCAAGACGCTAATAAAATTATTACATAATGGCTTGATCTATCCATTAAGAATTGAATGAAGATATAATAAAATTAATAGTAGTGAAGCGCCAGGCGAGAGGTAATCGTAACTAAGAACTATTGGCTATGGAGAAAGCTCATAATAGCCTACATTACTAGGATGAGCCGATCACCAGCAAGAGACTCGCCGCCAGCGCCACTGGAACAGCAGGCCGCACACGGGTTTGTTCTCTTTAAAATTCAGATTTTGAGCAACCATCAACTCAAATCCTCGCCGTTTTGTGAGGAACAACCCACCAATACCAGACTCGGTGCTGTTGATGTAACATGTGACTGTGCTCGCGTGCCCACGCCCGTCACCAAGAGTGCGTGCGCACTATTGTTTGAAAGGAACGTTGCATATTTCTTATGCACTTCTTGGACACAGTTGTTAAGTATCTGTTGTCAACTGTCTAGATTTGTGCACACCCCAGTGCAGGCGACTCTCACTGGTACGACAGTGGTCAGGTCCCCGGCTACTAATGATCTTGTACTCGTGTGGTGTGTGTGTGTGTGGTGTGTGTGTGTGTGTGTGTGTGTGGGTGTGTGTGTGACTCACCTATATGTGTCTGCAGGATCGAGCATTGACTCTTGGATCCCGCCTTTCGAGCATCAGTTGTTTACAGCAATGACTCCTATCCCATTCCCTATCATACCTGGTTTTAAAATTATGAATAGTATTGGCTTCCACAAACTGTTCCTTAAGTGCATTCCATTTTCCACTACTCTCACGCTAAAAGAAAACTTCCTAACATCTCTGTGACTCATCTGAGTTTCTAACTTCCATCCATGTCCCCTCGTTCTGTTACTATTCCGTGTGAACATTTCGTCTATGTCCACTCTGTCAATCCCTCTGAGTATTTTATACGTTCCTATCATGTCCCCCCCTCTCCCTTTCTTTCTAGTGTCGTATGGCATAGTTCCCCCAGGCGTCCTCATACCCCATCCCTCGTAGCTCTGGGACGAGTCTCGCAAACCTCTGAACCTTTTCCAGTTGTGTGTGTGTGTGTGTGTGTGTGTGTGTGTGTGTGTGGGTGTGTGTGTGGGTGTGTGGTGTGTGTGTGTGGTGTGTGTGTGTGTGAGAGCCGCTTCGTGAGCAGGTCGAGCCCTGTGGGCAGTGCCACAATGAGAACTTAAAAGGTGTACTGAACTTGACAGGGAAAGGTATACCAAAACTACTCAAGTAGGTGTTAGGTATCCCTGATTCCATCTGGGAAAATCATTTTATGACTCCGTTGAAGAGAAAAAAAATTATCCAGACTAGGAGTGTCTCGAGCATTAGATAGGAATGTGAATCGGCTCTCACTACTGGGAGACTTCAAAAGGAAGTCGAGGAGAAAGAGGAAATGGAAGCAGTTTACAGACGAGGAGGAACATTTCAGAGGAAGAGTAAAAATGGGATACGCTATCAAGGCTACACCAAGTACTTTTCACAGCAAGAATTCAGACATAATGTACATAGAAGGGACAGAACCAGCCATACACCATCCAGTGTCAGACTCTGCACTTGTTCCCAAATTGCAGACTTAGAATTGCAAAATTTCAAAACCCATAATGCAGACAGACTACTTTCCTACATCATATGGCATAGTAACTAAAATGGAAAAGAGGCAGAGTTCAAACTTTCCATCACTGTCAACGTGAAAGGAGAAATTGACACAACCAGTCCAAAAGACTGCAAATTACCTGGAAACGGTAACATTCCCGCAAAGAAAACCTGAACGCTTCTAAAAGCTGGACCCTTCAGAAAGACGCACAGAGTCGTGCTGTTGGGATATCCAGTCGACTTTCCACTGGATCCAAAATTAGAACACATGGAAATTTTAAATGCAAAACTGTCACACAAATATAGACATAGCAGTGACACGTCAGGTTCTGGTGACTTACGGGACCACAAACGTTCAATCTCGGAAATTAGGAATATATCCAACCAAATAACTGTACCTCAAGCACAAGGCAAACCAGACCACAACAGCCAAATGTCCAAGTTGAGGAGGAAATATTCCTGGAGAACAACCACACGGAATGAAAAGGTGCAGACCGATTAGGTCAGGATAATCAGACCAGCAGTACATGCACAACATTGTCTGGAACACTCGTGCACAGCCACAACAGATGTCAATATTATATACACACAATTCATCAACACAACTCAAGCAGCAGACCAGTTACACAAACAGTAAGAAACAAGACGGAGCACAAGAGGACAAAACATGGACATAGACTACCACTAACTTTCGGGTAGTCAATCAGACCATAAAGATCCACAAAAGTAACTGCAGGAAGCAGGGGGAATGAAGATCAACGGAATCTTGTAATATAAGAGACAAACATTGAACAATCGATTCAGTTCGATTTGCAGGGACACTGCTAGTGAAGTGGAAACTATGGTTGTTGATTCCGAAGAGGAGTCCTACTACCTTGAGTATACCTTGAGGTGCTTCCGGGGCTTAGCGTCCCCGCGGCCGGTCATCGACCAGGCCTCCTGGTTGCTGGACTGATCATCCAGGCTGTTGGACGCGGCTGCTCGCAGCCTGACGTACGAGTCACAGCCTGGTTGATCAGGTATCATTTGGAGGTGCTTATCCAGTTCTCTCTTGAACACTGTGAGAGGTTTGCCAGTTATGCCCCTTATGTGTAGTGGAAGCGTGTTGAACAGTCTCGGGCCCCTGATGTTGATGGAGTTCTCTCTGAGTACCAGTTGCACCTCTGTTTTTCAACGGGGGTATTCTGCACATCCTGCCATGTCTTCTGGTCGCATGTGATGTTGTTTCTGTGTGCAGGTTTGGGACCAGCCCCTCTAATATTTTCCATGTGTAAATTATTATGTATCTCTCCCGCCTGGGCTCAAGGGAGTACAGATTTAGGCTCTTTAGTCGGTCCCAATAGTTTAGATGTTTTACCGAGTGGATTCTAGCAGTAAACGATCTCTGCACGCTCCAGGTCAGCAATTTCTCCAGCTTTGAAAGGGGCTGTCATTGTGCAGCAATACTCCACTCTAGAGAGCACCAGCGTTTTGAAAAGTATCATCGGTATAGCATCTCTAGTGTGAAAAGTTCTTGTTATCAAACCCTTCATTTTTCGTGCAGTTGTGACGGCCACTTTATTGTGTTCTTTAAAGGTAAGGTCTTCCGACATGAGTACACCCATATCCTTTACATTGCCTTTTCGTGCTATGTTATGATTTGCCAGAGTTTTGTACGTGGTTTCAGTCTTTATATTTTCATTTTTCCATAGCGCATGAGCTGGAACTTATCTTCGTTAAACACCATATTTTCTGTAGCCCATAGAAAGACCTGATCTACATCTGACTGGAGGTTTGCCGTGTCCTCTGTTGCCTACTCTCATGAAGATCCTGGTGTCAGCTGCAAAGGATGATACAGTGCTATAGGTTGTGTTCTTGTCTATGTCTGATAAAAAGGCAAGGCGTTTTCTGGGTTTGCAAGAATGACAGATTAATGTTAGAGAACATAACTACACTGATGAAAACATTCCCGAGTCAGAGATTATCATTCACAGACAAGCTAACAGTGATATATGCGGACTGGGAAAAGACAACATTGGTTAACGACCAAAACCCAGGAACATATAGTTTAGAGAACCGCAGCAGTAATGTGGAGGAACAGGGTATTGTAGTACAGGATAGCAGCAATATTGCAGAGCCAGGTAATAAAACGATGAGAGCAACAGTGAGACAGAGTGCATAAATGAAGAATGGGACGAAAAGCGGAGATGGCTCCAATAAAGAGGTAGACAAGACAGACAAGTTGCTGTCACAGTGAGAGGTTGTGTTCGCTGTCACAGTGAGAGGTTGTGTTAGCTGGAGCTCCGAGTGAAGCAATAATATTCAGCAATAATGGAGGGTTGGTGAGGGAGTTGGTGAGTCTGGTTGGAGCTCTGAGGACAGAGCTGGATTCGTTGCGGGAGGAGGTAAGGCAGCTTAAGCAACGACAGGATGAAGCAAAGGAGGAGACCGGCATTAGGGAGACCCGTCTTGGCATATTGTAAAAGACAGGGGTCTTAAGAAGACCTTGGCAAAAAAGACACCTAATACCATAAAGATTACAAACGCATTTGATGTGTTGGAGGACGAGTGCTGTGGTGAACCTATGGTTCAGCGTGGAGGTAAGGGCATAGCGGCGAGGAACATTGAAGCGCGGGTCCCTCAAAGTGCCCCAAGAGAAAAGGGAGGATCGAAGCGAATTTTGGTTGTGGGAGATTCCCAGGTGAGGTATTTGGACAGAACGTTTTGTGCCAGAGATAAAGGGAACAGATTAAGGGTTTGCTATCCTG
Organism: Procambarus virginalis; assembly: GCA_020271785.1. Taxonomy (NCBI): domain Eukaryota; kingdom Metazoa; phylum Arthropoda; class Malacostraca; order Decapoda; family Cambaridae; genus Procambarus; species Procambarus virginalis. The sequence continues at coordinate 5,518 of WNGS01083614.1, forward strand.
GAGCTGGTATTGGTGATATTGTTGGAAACATGAAAGATATTATGACGGGAAATGGGAACAAACCCATTATTTGTATTAGTGCAGGGGGTAATGATGTTGGGAGAGTTAGAAGTGAGGAACTAATACAGAAATTCAAGACAGCAATAGAATTAGTTAGGAGCAAGGGAGGAATCCCGATCATATGTGGCATTCTTCCAAGAAAGGGAGTGGGAAATGAATGGATGTCGAGGGCACTTGGTGTCAATTGCAGGCTGGAAAGATATTGCAAATCTAATGCAATATCTTATATAGACAACTGGGAACACTTCTATGGAAGAAATGAAATGTATGCTCGGATGGGGTGCATCTATCGAGAGCTGGGGTTGTTGCTGTTGCAAACTCGTTGGAAGAAGTGGTTAGAGGTGTTTGTTTGGGTTTAAACTGTTAGTAGATAGAGGTATGGGAATTGATTTGGAGGAAGGATGTAATAAAAGTATGTGTTTGCGGGAGAAAGGAATTGGCAAAATGATCAGGGAAAGAGAAGGGCCTCAAAATAACAATTCACTTAGGGTATATTACACAAACAGTAGAAGTCTAAGAAATAAAATTAACGAATTAAATGCTCTTGTCTGCACAGAAAAAATAGATATTATTGCACTTACCGAAACGTGGATGAATGTTGATAATAGAGAACTATTAGCTGAATATCAAATAAATGGATTTAAACTATTTCACACAGATAGATATATTAGACGAGGAGGTGGAGTAGCCATATACGTTAGGGACAATTTGAAATGTAGTCTCAAAGAGGGAATCAAAACTGAGCCACACACAAACTATTTGGATAGAATTAAACGAAAAAGCAAATAATATTATATTAGGAGTTATATATAGGCCACCAAATTTAGACAGAATGGAAGCAAAGCATCTATGGGATGAAATATCTAGGGCATCTAGATCTAACAGTATTATGTCATGGGTGACTTTAATTTTAGTGGAATAAACTGGTTGAACAAAACAGGGAATAGTGAAGCAGAAGATTTTCTAGAATTAATTGACGATTGCTTTCTTACGCAACACATTAAGGAACCAACACGGGAAAATAATATTTTAGATTTAGTGTTAACTAACAGGGAAACACAAATTAATGACATCGAAATAGGGAGTGAGCTAGGGAACAGTGATCACAAAGAAATCAGATTTAGCATAGAATGGAATAGACCTGTAGGAGAAAATTCTGTTAAAGTGCCAGATTTTCGAAAAGCTGATTTTAATAGCCTAAGAAATTTTTTGGGTCAAATTGATTGGAAAGTCTTGGGTATGGGGTGTGGGCCGGTCTTGGAGCGAGACATGAACCCAGCGATAGGTGATGTAAATGGGGATTTCGATGTGGATTCAATATATAACTTATTTAAGAATATTCTAAACAAAGCACAGGAACGTAGTATACCACACAAATTGAATAGATCGAATACTAATGACCCAAGTGGATAACAAAGAATTTGAAGAACCTTATAGGTAAAAAGAGAGCTTGGTACAAAAGGATTAAAAATGGGAGGTCATTTGGAACAGGACTTTGAACAGGATTCGTTCAATGGTAGAAAATGTTAAAAAAGAGATAAGGAAAGCAAAAAGAAACTATGAAGTTCGTATAGCAGGGCAAGCAAAGACAAATCCTAAAGGGTTTTTTCAGTTATATCGAACTAAGACTAGGGAAAGGATAGGTCCATTAAAAACTGAGACAGGTCAAATAACAGATAGTGATGAAGAGATGAGTAGTATTTTTAATAAATATTTTGTATCTGTATTTACTAAAGAGGAACTTAACAATATGCCTTCAGCCGAACAAGTCTATGTGGGTAGGGACGAGGACAGGTTGACGAGTTTAGCAGTTACCAGGGAGGATGTTCTTAAACAAATAGAAAAACTCAAACCAAACAAATCCCCAGGGCCGGATGAAGTGTTTGCCAGGGTGCTTAAAGAATGCAAAGAGGAGCTTTGTGACCCACTGTCAATCATATTTAATAAATCAATAGAGTCAGGCAGAGTGCCAGAGTTTTGGAAAGTTGCTAATGTGATACCAGTTTTTAAGAAAGGAGATAGATCACTTGCGTCTAACTATCGACCAATTAGCCTAACGTCTATTGTGGGAAAGTTACTCGAATCTATAATAGCAAATAAAATTCGTCTTCATCTTGAAAAACATAAATTAATAATTGAGTCGCAACATGGTTTTATAAATGGCCGTTCATGTTTAACAAATTTGTTATCTTTTATTCTAGCATAGTTGAGGCAGTTGATAGTGGTAAGGATTGTGATGTTGTGTACCTTGACTTTAGCAAAGCTTTTGATACAGTGCCACATGAAAGACTGATTAAAAAGATAGAGGCTCATGGTATTGGGGGTGCTATATTAAGCTGGATTAGGGCATGGCTATACCAAAGGAAACAGAGTTAGTATAAATGGAGTCAAGTCAGAGTGGGAAAATGTTGTAAGTGGAGTGCCTCAAGGCTCTGTCTGGGACCTCTGTTGTTTATAATATATATAAATGATTTAGATTCGGGTTTGAGTAGCAAATTTGCCGATGATACGAAAATCGGTAGGGAAATTAATTCGGAGGAGGACTCACTATCACTTCAAGTTGATCTAGATAGGGTTTTGAAATGGTCAAAGGACTGGCAGATGCAGTTTAATGCTGATAAATGTAAAGTTCTGAGGCTAGGTAATGATGATAGAGTTACAAGATACGAGCTAGATGGTGTTGAGATTGCGAAGTCGGATTGCGAAAGGGATCTGGGAGTTATAATTAGTAAGAATTTAAAACAAAAGGATCAATGCATGAATGTTCGTAATAAGGCAAATCGGACACTCGGATTTATTAATCGCAGCGTTAGTAACAAGACACCTGGTGTGGTTCTCAAGCTATATCTTGCTCTGGTTAGGCCCCATTTAGATTATGCAGTTCAGTTTTGGTCGCCATATTATAGAATGGATATAAATTCACTTGAACGTGTCCAGCGTAGGATGACTAAGTTAATTCCCCAAATTAGAAATCTTTCATATGAAGAAAGATTAACAAAGCTAAAATTGCATTCACTGGAAAGGCGAAGAGTTAGGGGTGACATGATAGAGGTTTACAAGTGGATGAATGGACATAACAAAGGGGATATTAATAGGGTATTAAAAGTATCAACACAGGACAGAACGCGAAACAATGGGTATAAATTGGATAAGTTTAGATTTAGGAAAGACTTGGGTAAATACTGGTTCAGTAACAGGGTTGTTGATTTGTGGAACCAATTGCCGCGTAACATTGTGGAGGTGGGGTCCCTCGATTGTTTCAAGCATGGGTTGGACATGTATATGAGTGGGATGGGTGGTTATAAATAGGAGCTGCCTCGTATGGGCCAATAGGCCTTCTGCAGTTGCCTTTGTTCTTATGTTCTTATGTTCTTATGAAACAGATATAAATACCTGAAAAACGCAAAACAGGAAAACCTTTGAAATTCTACGCTAAAGAAATATGCAAATATGGAAAATAGGAAACAAAGCAATTTTCTGATCCTCGAAAATGCGGAACATGTTGGGGAGGGGTACATGCCGGTTGGAACAGGGTGTAGATACTTTCACCCCAAATTATGTCAATCCTCAATTAGGGACAAAAATGCTACAATCTTCAGTGTCCGGAATTCCACGGGAGAGGTACACAGCGTTATAGATGGGAAGATCAATATGACACTACTGACAATTTTTTAGAGGAAGGCAGAAACAGAGTAGAAAATATGAGAGAGAAACAGCCAGATGGAACCACTACAAGGATTACAGAGGGACGGAGAGATACCACACAAGACTGGAATACACATTACCAACGAATACACAGGTACTACACCCACAACAACCCGCCCCACTACCGAAACTGGACGAATCACTTTGGAAACAATACACCCGGACGCAAACACAGTGGCCTCTTACCGGAGCCTCAGATATTAACACCAAGTAAGGCAAACCGGCACTCCACTACCACGATAACGTCATTTATATTTGCCAACATCATGTATAAAAACACGCAAAATCCAAACAAAGTTCACTTTATAGATGGTCTCCTTCATGAGGCAAATGCAGTGTTTGCAGGGCAAGAGCGCTCTGTTCTGAACCCATGTTGTCGGGGGTTATGGAGATGCTGTGCTTCCATGTATTTTGTGAGCTTACTTCTTAGCACTCAAAAATTTAATGATGTGCGATGTTAACGCTATCGGTCTGTAATTTTTTGCCTCTGCCTTATTTCCTCCTTTATGAAGTGGTGCTATCTCTGCTGTTTTTAGTATATCAGGAATAACGCCAGAATCTAGACTTTGTCTCCACAGAATGTGGAGGGCCTGCGATAGTGATTTTTTGCAGTTCTTGATGAATATGGAGTTCCAAGAATCACGGCCTGGTGCAGAGTGCATAGGCATACTGTTATGGCTTCTTCAAAGTCCAGTGGGGATAGGGTGACGTCTGATATAATTTGATGTTGGTATCATATCCATGAAAAATTCAATTTGGGTTACCGATCTTTAGTGCGTTTAATGGCTCGCTCGCTGAAAACAGTCGTACTGCTTCCTCAGTAGCTCGCTCATTTCTTTGTTGTCATCGGTGAAAGTTCCATCTTCCTTTCGCAGGGGCCCAATACTAGATGTGGTTTTCGATCTTGATTTTGCATAGGAGAAAAAATATTTCGGGTTTCTCTCTATTTCACTGATGGCCTTTTGCTCTCTTTGCCTCTCCTGCGTTTTGTATGATTCTTATAGCTTGAGTTCAATTTTTTCTATTTCGCTACCTAGCCTTCTTCGCCGTTACTGAGATAGGGTGTTACTCTCAAGTTGTTCCGCGATTCGTTTTCTTCGCTTATATAGGGTACGACGTTCTCGTTCCAATCTGCATCTCTTCCTCTTTTTTCTTAGGGGGATTCGGTTTGTACATATTTCTAGTGCTACTGAGCTTATTTTTTTCCAGGCACTGGATCAGGTTCGCATTTTCTAGCTGTTCTTCCCAGTTTATTTCTGTGAAGTCCTGGTTTATTTGCACCCAGTTTATCTGTTTATTGTTGAAGTTGAATTTGCTGAAATTCTCCTCCACCGGGAATCTGGACTGGTTTTGGAGGTCTATTCCCCATGGTTGTCAATACTATGTCAAGTAATTGTGATCTGAGGGAACAGGTATTGTAATCATATGTTCCTGATCAACTTCATCTACAATTGTTGGTTTTAGGCAAACCTGTCGCACATCCGATAGCAGGTCATTTGCATGTGCCTGGTTCATTAAGGCTACTTCCTGGTATTCTTTCTTAATATACGTATTAGACAGGTGCTTCGTCATTTCAGGTGCCGGTAGGTTGAAGTCCCCCAAGCAGAATGATGTTCGGAGCTGGGTTTGTATAGGTTTTCCAAAGCAGTTGTTCTAGTATTTCATTCAGTTGTGTCTTTAAACTGCTAGGAGGTTTGCCTCCGGTGACTTGATATACAAGGACAAGTAACTATATTTAGGATCTCCATTTTGACTATACAGCACTTCCACCATATCATTGAGGTGTTTAGCAGCTCAGTACAGATGAGTGTGTCTTTGATGTATAGGCTGACCCCACCCTGAAGCCGGCGTTTCCTATCACATCTGAAAGATTGTACTCCGAGATCCATATTTCACCATCATGATAGTCCATTGTATGTGGGTTCTGTTAGGG
>WNGS01083632.1:0-11077 GCA_020271785.1 Procambarus virginalis
AACAAACAATAATCATATTACCAAACATTCTGAGAGATAAACATATACATTTCCTCCTTCACGAGAAGTATGATATCAGACGTACACAAATACTTTTATGACCTAGGTATACTGTATAGACAATTTGCAAGAGACATGCAGATAATTCAACAAAATATTACAGTCTTGGTGCAAAATTCTTATATCTCTCAAGAATTTCATCAACCTTTCCGTTGTGACACATCCAGGCTATTTGTTCAGGAACAGTCCTTATCTCAGTGTTTCTATATACATTAATCAACGGACAATCAAGAACATAATGGGCAAGGGTGTGAGACCTTAACATACCACATAGTTTACACTTCGTGTCATTATCATGAACACCTATCCCATATTCCCAGTAATATTTGTACCCAAGCCTGAGCCGCATGTACACAGAGTCACTCCAAGCATTTCTCCTTTTACCATAAGTGAAATGGGTGTTTTGACTCACATACATGTAGTGTTGCATGGTTTGACTTCTCTCATACATTAGATCTCTCCTCTCCGCTCCTGCCTGTGCCTGAATATTTCTGATTTTGCTTCGAATTTGTCTCATTGTGAATTCACATTCAATGTCAACTTGTGGTTTTGATGTGGCACGTTTGGCCAAGTCATCCGCCACCTCGTTGAGCACTATTCCAACATGAGATGGAATCCACATGAATTTCACACTATGTCCTTTCAGCTGTATCTCAGTTATTCTTCTCTTACAATCCTCAACTATGGAGACGAAGACTGGGTTTCGACTGTTTAAGGACTCAAGTGCTCCTCGGCTATCGACAAATACAAAAACATTTTTGTTGTCATGACGTACTTCCTCCAAACATGCCAGAATGGCCTGCAGTTCAGCTTGTGTGGATGATATATAATTACTAAGCCGGAGTTCAATTATCCTGTCCACAGTCCCAAACTCCGTATAATCCCTTATTAGGACACCACACCCTGCCCTGCCATCCTCCGCCACCGACCCGTCACAATATACATGTAAACTGTTGTCTCTTGGTAACCGAGATATCATGCTTCCATACAAACACCGTAATTGTCCCGGTTCATGATGAATCTTTTTCACCTTGAGGGGTGCAATTTCGACGTCTATTTTCTGTACTTTCCATGGAGCAGACATATTACACTGTCGAGAGGGTTTACAGCAGTCAAGTACATCGTATTCCCTGAGGTCATGAGCTAATCCCCTCGTGTAGCGTGTCTCCCTCAGTTTCCTGGAAGTGTGTACGTCACTCAGACAGGTCTGAACGCTCTCAAACAGCTTATCCCCTCCTTTTCTCCGCATGAAACGAATAGATACTCTAGTGTTAATGTCACGGACTCTATCACACACACTCTGTAAATTTAATTCCATTCTCATTATTTCAATCATTGCATTTCTTTGACATCCAAGAATAATCCTCATAGCCTCGTTCTGTATCAGCTCTATTTTTTGAGTCTGCCTTGGCCTGTGTAAGACAAAACGGGTGCTGCGTAGTCTATCAGGGACCGAACAGTGCTTATGTATAACATCCGCAAGATAGGTACCCCAACACCTTTACCAGAAAAAGCCAGTGCTTTTAGAGGATGCAGACGGGCTTTACATAAGGTGCTGATATGATTTATTTCAGCATTTTTACTCTCACATGTGTATCCAACATACATGCCCAGATACTTGTACTTCTGAACACGGCTCAGTTCCACACCATTTAGAGTAAGTCTTATATTTCTTCGTTTCCTATACTCATATTTGGTTTTATCTGCATTTATAACTAAGCCTAACTTGTGACAGGTTGTACCAAGTATGTTAAGAGCAGTTTGAATTTTGTTCCCAGAAGTGCCTTGTATAAGAATGTCATCAGCATATATGATCGTCGTGACCCCTGGAGGATACATCTCTGATGCTAATCTGTTCATTAATACATTGAATAAGGTGGGACTTAATACTCCCCCTTGTGGGGTACCTAACTGAAACATCCGTTCCTCAGACATGTATCCCTGGTAATACACCTGACCTTTTCTGCCTTGTAGATAATCCCTTATCCAGTGTAGCAATCTCCCTGTTATTCCCAGATTGGCTAATTCGTATAAGATTACTTCCCCATTGGCTTTATCAAATGCTCCTTGCAGATCAACAAAAACTCTACAATTGTCATCCACATTAGACAAACACTTTAAGAGACAATCTGCAGTACTTTTGCCTTTGATAAAACCAAAGAGATTACTGGACATGTTATCACCTACAAGGTAGAGTAGCCTATTTAACAAAATCCTTTCCATCATTTTACAAAAGCAGGATATTAAGGAGACAGGTCTGTAGCCTCCGTTTGACTTAGGGATAGGAATGATGACAGCCTCTTTCCATTTTCTTGGTAACTTTCCCTCTCTATAACTCATATTAAACAAATCAAGTAAGGGACTAGGTTTCATACCGGCTAAATAATTAAGAATGTCATACGTTACTCCATCTTTTCCAGGAGCAGTAGAGCTGCCACTTTTTATAGCATCCAGTAGCTCATCGTGAGTTATCTCAGTGCATGTTACAGATCTTGTATTTAAAGCACATAAAGTTACTCCATTTCTAATATTTTCCCATGACTCAATGGTGACTCTCGTGTCTGCAGGTAAGGACTCCATACCAGCAGCACTAGCCCATTTATCTACTAACTCATTAGCAACCTTCCCTGGATCTGAGTGAGCAATGAATTTGGGCTTACAACCCCTGATTTTATTTACTGCTCTCCATATGTCTTTAAGGTTCTTAGTATTACCAATGGACTGCGCAAAGTCTTGCCAGTATCTGTCCCGCGCCTCCTTCCTCACCTGACTGCATTCCCTAGCCACTTCCAACATTGTATTTTTCTCTTCATCCCTCATTCCATTTTTAACCATTCTTTATGTGCACTCCGTAGCATTCTCTCCCACCCCTTAACTTGCTGATCATTGAGATATTTAAATTTCTTAGGTCCATGCGTCTTGCTTCCCCTGCCCCCGTTATTTTCCCTCTGTACTAATTTCTCTATGTTCTCGACCATGTCCTCGTAAAAACTATCAGCACAGAGCGGCGTGTATTGTTGATACCAATCTCCCATATTTTGAATAAAATAATTTTTCATATCTTTATTAATATTTAGCCTTTTCCTTTGAAAGTGGACTTGTTTTTTCCCCAGTGGTAATTCAACGTTCAAAGCAAAGTGGTCACTAAGTAGTTCCCGAACAACCCGAGCCTCCCCCATAATCCCCTGAGAGTTTAAAAGGCAGGCATAGTCAAGCCGTCCTCCCCTGATGTGAGTTGGTTCATCGTTTCCCAAGAGACAGGTATCTGGATGATCTTGTAGAAACTGTAACCACTTGACCCCATTAGCATTAATACTACCCACTGTCCCAAGGCTTGTGTGCCGAGCATTAAGGTCCCCAATGACCAGTGAAGGATTAGTATAAATGCAGTCAGGTAGATAGTTAGCGTCGAAGCAGTTCCTGGAAACATACAAATTAACTACAATAAATTCCCCTTCCCTTAATGATAATTTAACACAGACACTCTCTATACCTTGCGTTTTTGACGGCGGTTCTACTAACTCTGCTGGTATGGAGTTCTTAACATAAATCGACGTGCCTCTGATGTTATTTGCGGCGAAGAGGTGAAACCCTTTATAGCCATTTAATTTCAATAAGCCTTCATTCCTATCCCCTGTCTCCTGAAGAGCTACAACATCAATATCATTTCCCATCACATAACAATGAACATCTGTAACCCTGTTTCTTAAACCATTAACATTCCATGACAACACTTTCAGTCTAGGGTGATCCATTATTAAACAATTCACTGTCTAAGTCATCCCCAATAAGTTCACTAAATGATAGCCATACCTTGTATAATATCTCCCATCTCCTCCCAAGCTCACCAGTAAAAGCAACATTGCGGTTCTCAAGAGATTTTTTCAGTCCTGTGACGTCCATTATTGGCCCAAATGATTCCTTCATTTTATGTGTAATTATAGGGTTCTTCCTTTCACAACGACTATCATCATTCACACACACTTCACTTTCCTTCATTTCATCACTCAATATTTCATTATTGCCCTCAACCACTATGTCCTGACTTTCCTTCACTGTTTTGTGATTTTCCTTGACCTCCTGAACGTTTAATTTCGCCTCGATGGACTCGATTCTCTGCCCAAGATTTCGGAGGAACTCACCAACTTTTCTTAGTTCAGCCCACACCTCCTTGACCATATCATTATGGCCCTCTTTCTGAGCCCCAGTAACCACTTCACTCACCGTTACACCGTCACTGCCGGAGTCCTGAGTGTTGGCGTGGCTGCTTGTTGCTTGAGCCTGTCGAAGTAAAGGTGACTCCTTTACCCATGCATTCGTCCGGTTCACTGGCGCTGTTTGGGGCAGACTGTTTTGCTGTGCTCCCGGTGTCTGGGTAAGAGCTCTTGCTTGCTCTGAAACATTCACCGGCCGGGGAACATCCATACTCGGCCTCTTGCTACACACAGCCGAGCTCGCGTTGTGAACACCTCCACAGTTGCAGCATCTGGGAACTATTTTCTCACCCAGATTAAGTCTGCTTCTACACACATTAGAGAGGTGAGACTTTCCGCAGAATCGACATCGTGGATCATGTTGACATCTCCAGGATTTGTGCCCCCATCTGCAGCATTTCAGGCATATTACGGGCTCTTCTACATACTTTGCTACATGCCTGTAGCCAGCCCCAGTGATGAACACTCTCTCGGGAACTTCACCTCTCACTAGAGCCACCACCTGATTCCTAGCTTCACCTTTAATAAGGTGACGCTTGGCCGACACAAATCGTTGGTCGTCGAGGATGAATGCGGGGTCTAAAATCTGAGGGTATTTATATATAATTACCTTCGTCAGCTTCTCGTTCCCCTCCGGTATTTCCATCACAATTCCATCATATCCGTGCTGGGTAAGATACTCCACTGCCTCCATAGAACCTACCGTTAAGTAAGGTCTGTTTACACCTTCCTTCAGCAGGGGCTCGAACTTGCGGTGTTCTCTTCCAAGTCTGACTGTCCACAGCAGCTTCTGATGATAGGCCAGCTTGCATGAGGCAGGGAAGAGAAGCCTCCATCTCCGCTGACCCTCACCTTCCTGACCTCGTTCCCTCCGTTCGTCGACATCAGTCTCGGCGACGTTCTTCATTCTCTTGTCGTTTCCGTTAAGCGTACCATTACAGTCTACACTACGACTTGCATCCTTTCTTCTCCGTTTCTTCTGATTCCTTGTTAGCACGTCTTGATACTCGCCCTCCTCTTCTGACTGGCTGCTTTCGGAGTCCATGTATTGCTATGGGAAGTAGCCAGTTCCTCTGGTGACTGAGTCTCCATCTCAGTACCCAGCATGGGGGGAGGGGGGGGAAGGCGATTGTACTAGTCAGTCTCCTTATGTGTAGACTGAGCTAAACACCATACCAACTTCACCCCTAGGCGAGGAGCAGGTATCTTGACCCGACCGCGTCCCAGGTAAGACGACAAAATACGGAGTGGTGGAGGGTTGTGCTTATTAAGTGCGTGTGTTCATGGTTTGATCCTGGAGTGTATCCTAGTGTGTATCCTGGAGGAAAGTGTCTAATTGTCTTTATCACTTACGGTATGTTCCTTTAATAATTCGTATGTAGGCAGAAGATTGGGGAGCCGTGGACTTTGGATATCTTTACCTTGCCTTGAAATGCTAAATATGTAGAACTGAATGATGATATTCACCATGTTTTTCGAAAGCTGTTCTCGGTACTGCTAATGTATCTATGTTTCTATAGTGTGATGGATACATATAATAGTTTAATCATTCATGTTACAAGCTACATAGTTTTATCAGCACGACAACTGTACTGTTAATACTTCTGCAGCAGTAATATTAGTGTGAATATACTAGTAATAATGCTGCAGAAATATAATAGGCAGCAGTAATATTAATACTACAACTAGTGCTGCTGCTGCTGTATCTGCTGACGCTTATCTGCTGTATCTGCTGACGCTACTGCTACTAATGCAACTATTACAAATGTTGCTGCAGTTTCTTCAGCTATTATTGTTGTTCCGATTACTGCAGCTGTTCCTGTTTGCTGCTGCTAATGTTATTGCTTCAAGTGCTACTGGTGTTGTCGTTGCTGCTGTTCCTGTTGCTGCTACTGTTGCTTTTACTGCTGCTGTTGCTACTAAATCAAATAATAATAATAATAGTGATCGCTTTTTATATTGGAATCGAAATGAGCAATGTCTGTCCCCTTTTTTATACCTTTCATACCCTTTGATGTCATACCTTTGATGAAGTCTTTGAAGCACGTTGACCTCTTTCAGGTTATTTTCTTAACTGCCGGTAAGACTGCTGCTGCCAGAGGCGTCCACCACCTGTTGGGTCTCGTAATTACCTACAGAGATGTTATTACTGTATATTATGATACCTGTGTCCAACAGTCTTAACTCTTCAGCCCGGGTTACTGACATATTGCTTCAGCCCGGTTACTGACATATTGCTTCAGCCCGGGTTACTGACATATTGCTTCAGCCCGGGTTACTGACATATTGCTTCAGCCGGGTTACTGACATATTGCTTCAGCCCGGGTTACTGACATATTGCTTCAGCCGGGTTACTGACATATTGCTTCAGCCCGGGTGCTGAAGAGTTAAGGTGAGTGTATCTCCAGTGTATTCCTCGCTGTATTTGTCACTCCATAAAGAAATAAGCAGAATTCTGTGTTGTTTCACGTACGAGATGGAGAATGATGGGAAGGTGCCTTTTCTAGATGTAACAGTCACGGAAAGAACGGAGGCTCATCTTGTAAACTACACTTAGGTAATTACACTTAGGTAATTATACACACACGCCATTTCATTAATCTACGAACGTTCGGAAAGCGGGACTAGGAGCTTAGCTCAACCCTGCAAGCACATTTAGACGAGTACACACCTCCCCCCTCGCCACCACCTCTCTACCACCACCATCATCCCCCTCCACCCCTCTCCCGCCCTCCCCATTTCCCCCTTCCCCCTCACCCTCCAGGTGAGAGGGGAAACCCATTCCTACCTCCCCATCTCTACCTCCCCTTCACCTCCAAACCACCACCACCTCCCCCTCCTCCCTACCCGACAGTAAACACAGAAGCAATCAGCTTTTAATTCCATGTGTTTAACATGTTATATTGCGGCGGTCCTCCCCCCCCCCTACAGGCGAGTATGAGGGGGTGGGTGTCGGGGCCACTCGCCCCCCCTCCCACACATCAGGAGCAGAGAGGCAGCAAGTCGCTCATATTAGTGGTAGGTAGTGGTCTACGTTGTCGACTCGCAATCGAAGATCGTGGGCACGGATCCCCGGGCCGGGACAGAAGTGATTTGGTATGATTCCTTTTATCTGATGCCTCTGTTCACCAAGCAGTAAATGGGTATACAGGAGTTAAGCAAATATTGTGGGTTGCATATCCTGGAGAAGGTCAATAGTTGACCTAAGGGTATCTTACACCTCATAACTCTCTTCACCTTAGTAGTAAAATAGGCACCAATGTGTTAGACAAAGGGTGTTGGTGGCTTGCTGATTAAGGTCACTAGTTGACCTAGGGGGGACTTCCCTTTCAACTGATGCCTCCGTTCACCTAATAGTAAATTAGTTGCCCTTCGAGTTGGGCAACTGTTTGTGGGTGGCATCTGGGAAAGTCTGTAGTCGTCCTTCAGTGTCCGGAATTCCACGTGAGAGGTACACAACGTTATAGACGGGAAAATCAGTATGACACTACTGGCAATTTTTTAGAGGAAGGCAGAAACAGAGCAGAAAATATAAGAGAGAGGAACAGTCAGATGGAACCACCACAGGATTACAGAGGGGAAGGGAGATACCCACAAGTCTGGAATACACATTACCAACAAACACACAGGTACTACACCACACAACACTCGCCCCACTACCGAAACTGGACGAATCACTTCGAAAACACACACCCTGGACGCAAACACAGTGGCCCCCTTACCAGAGCCTCAGATATTAACACCAAGTAAGGCATCCAGCACTTCCACTACCACGATAACATCATTTATATTTGCCAACATTCAAGGTATAAAACACGCAAATCCAACAAAGTTCACTTTATAGATGGTCTCCTTCATGAGGCAAATGCAGTGTTTGCAGCCCTAACAGAAACCCACACAAAGGACTACCATGATGGTGAAATATGGATCTCAGAGTACAATCTTTTCAGATGTGATAGGAAACACCGGCTTCAGGGTGGGGTCAGCCTATACATCAAAGACACACTCATCTGTACTGAGCTGCTAAACACCTCAAATGATATGGTGGAAGTGCTGATAATCAAAATAGAGATTATAAATGTAGTTATTGTCCTTGTATATAAGTCACCGGAGGCAAACCCTCAGCAGTTTAAAGACCAACTAATGAAAGTAGAACACTGCTTGGAAAACCTCACAAATCCAGCTCCGAACATCATTCTGCTTGGGGACTTCAACCTACGGCACCTGAAATGGAAGCACCTGGCTAATACAGTAATATCAGAAAGAATACCAGGAAGTAGCCTTAATGAACAGGCACATGCAAATGACCTGCTACGGATGTGCGACAGGTTTGCCTTAAACCAGCAAATAGTAGAACCAACAGGAAGGAGAACACGCTGGACCTCATTTTCACTAATAATGATGAATTGATCAGGAACATAATGATTACAAATACCTGTTACTCAGATCACAACTTAATTGAAGTTATGACAACCATGGGGAATAGACCTTCAAAACCAGTCCAGATTCCCGGTGGAGGAGATTTCAGCAAATTCAACTTCAATAATAAACAGATAAACTGGGAGCAAATAAACCAGGACTTCACAGAAATAAACTGGGAAGAACAGCTAGGAAATGCGAACCTGAACCAGTGCCTGGAAAAAATAAGCTCAGTAGCACTAGAAATATGTACAAACCGCATCCCCCTAAGAAAAAAGAGGAAGAGATGCAGATTGGAACGAGAACGTCGTTCCCTATATAGGCGAAGAAAACGAATCGCGGTACAACTTGAGAGTCGCACCCTATCTCAGGAACGGCGAAGAAGGTTAGGTAGCGAAATAGGAAAAATTGAACTCAAGCTACAAGAATCATACAAAACGCAGGAGAGGGAAAGAGAGCAAAAGGCCATCAGTGAAATAGAGAGAAACCCGAAATATTTTTCTCCTATGCAAAATCAAGATCAAAAACCACATCTAGTATCGGGCCCCTGCGAAAGGAAGATGGAACTTTCACCGATGACAACAAAGAAATGAGCGAGCTACTGAGGAAGCAATACGACTCTGTCTTCAGCGAGCCATTAAACGCACTAAAGATCGATAACCCAAATGAATTTTCATGGATATGATACCAACATCAAATCATATATCAGACGTCACCCTATCCCCACTGGATTTTGAAGAAGCCATAAACAGTATGCCTATGCACTCCGCACCAGGCCCGGATTCTTGGAACTCCATATTCATCAAGAACTGTAAAAAACCACTATCGCAGGCCCTTCACATTCTGTGGAGACAAAGCCTAGATACTGGCGTTATTCCTGATATACTAAAAACAGCAGAGATAGCACCACTTCATAAAGGAGGAAATAAGGCAGAGGCAAAAAATTACAGACCGATAGCACTAACATCGCACATCATAAAAATTTTTGAGAGAGTGCTAAGAAGTAAGATCACAAAATACATGGAATCACAGCATCTCCATAACCCGGACAACATGGTTTCAGAACAGGGCGCTCTTGCCTGTCGCAGTTGCTGGACCACTATGATATGGCATTAGATGCTATGGAAGACAAACAAAACGCTGATGTAATTTACACAGATTTCGCAAAAGCTTTTGATAAATGTGACCATGGTGTTATTGCCCATAAAATGCGCTCAAAAGGAATTACCGGAAAAGTAGGCAGATGGATCTACAATTTCCTGACCAACAGAACCCAATGTGTAATAGTCAACAAAATAAAATCCAACCCGTCAACCGTTAAGAGCTCAGTCCCCCAGGGTACTGTGCTTGCTCCAGTACTTTTTCTCATCCTCATATCGGACATAGACAAGAACACAACCTATAGCACTGTATCATCCTTTGCAGATGACACTAGGATCTTCATGAGAGTAGGCAACATAGAGGACACGGCGAACCTCCAGTCAGATGTAGATCAGGTCTTTCTATGGGCTACAGAAAATAATATGGTGTTTAACGAAGACAAGTTCCAGCTCATGCGCTATGGAAAAAATGAAAATATAAAAACGGAAACCACGTACAAAACTCAGGCAAATCATAACATAGAACGAAAAGGCAATGTAAAGGATCTGGGTGTACTCATGTCGGAAGACCTTACCTTTAAAGAACACAATAAAGTAGCCGTCACAACTGCAAGAAAAATGACAGGTTGGATAACAAGAACTTTTCACACTAGAGATGCTATACCGATGATGACACTTTTCAAAACGCTTGTGCTCTCTAGAGTGGAGTACTGCTGCACAATGACAGCCCCTTTCACTGCTGGTGAAATTGCTGACCTGGAGAGCGTGCAGAGATCCTTTACTGCTAGAATCCACTCGGTAAAACATCTAAACTATTGGGACCGACTAAAGAGCCTAAATCTGTATTCCCTTGAGCGCAGGCGGGAGAGATACATAATAATTTACACGTGGAAAATATTAGAGGGGCTGGTCCCAAACCTGCACACAGAAATAACATCACATGAGACCAGAAGACATGGCAGGATGTGCAGAATACCCCGTTGAAAAGCAGAGGTGCAACTGGTACTCTGAGAGAGAACTCTATCAACATCAGAGGCCGAGACTGTTCAACACGCTTCCACTACACATAAGGGACATAACTGGCAAACCCCTCACAGTGTTCAAGAGAGAACTGGATAAGCACCTCCAAAGGATACCTGATCAACCAGGCTGTGACTCATACGTCAGGCTGCGAGCAGCCGCGTCCAACAGCCTGGTTGATCAGTCCAGCAACCAGGAGGCCTGGTCGATGACCGGGCCGCGGGGACGATAAGCCCCGGAAGCACCTCAAGGTATCCTCAAGGT